>JAYXIM010006805.1:0-17136 GCA_037575425.1 Anastrepha fraterculus | reverse complement strand
GAGCGAAAGTAGAGGACCGGCGAGCAACCAAATTCTGACGCTGTGTGAGTTGGCACATTGACATGTAGCTCATTTGATTTATGTTTTTTTTTCTTCTTCTTTTGAACTACGGTCGTTGCGTTGAGCTTAGCGCGGATAGAAAAATGTGCTCTGCGTTTCTTGCTAATTGCACGTTTTTACTAACTACGTAGTTATGCACGCTGATATTAATCGTTTTTGTTTTTTATATATATGAAACAGGCTTACAGCATTACGTAGCACCAAAAAAATCTTATTAAAATATAATATTAGAAAATTTATTTTATCTTTTCTAAATCCACACTTAGCGAGCTACAATGCTTAGCAGTTGGATCGAAACTTCTCAAAGTTGTCTCTTGGAGGTATTCCAATTTCTTTTTTGACGTGATAACGTCCTATAATTTGATGTCGACGGCTGCACGCCCCAAACACTGGAAGCGAGAGCGCGGAATGAACGACAAAGAGGCACAATCGGCCCTCGCGTTCGGCAACGTTCGACATCTGGCGCTCTCCTACTTGAGTGAGCATATATACAAGTATGTATGTATATGCGCATATGTATATAAGTTCACATATTTGTATTTGCATATGCCTTCTTCCTGTGTGCATGGTAATGAACCATTTCTCTGTTGAGAATAGGACGATGATAGGAAAAGTAGGAAATGAAAGGGAGTGTTTCGAGTGTAATGTGTATTGAAAAAGGCAAATCAATGATGTTACCTCTTAGTGTTGTTGACTTATTTACGTCTGATGCACAATCGAAATTGAACATATCTTTCATGTATTTGATAAATGTTTCGTAATTTTTCACGTTTGTGTAAATGTAACTTGACCTATTCCTTTGCTATTCCATTTACCTCCTCCTCTATATCCATACAAAATATCTATCAAACAAATAAAATTAAAATATTCTTTTGAAAAATGCAACCATTCCATCAATATTTTCTTATGACGTAGTCACGTTAAACTATCTTCAGTAAACCGACTTTACAGACAACCTCTTTTTTATTTAAAAAAGTTTGAAAAGTTTTGTAGGACACAGGTTATAAAGTGTTTAATAAAAGAGTTTATGAATAAAAAAGCGAAATGCAATTGTTCTTGGATATGAAGGGATATGGTTTTCCTCATTTGATGATAAAGAATGGATGTACGATTTTGGGGTGTCTTATCGATATGACATGAGTAACTCTATGATCTTGATATGGAACTTCAACGCAAAGGACAGTTTATTCACAATTTGTATCATACAAATTAGGACTTTGAGCGCAAATTAAATTGTGGAAACGGCGGCTTTTGCGGAACAATTTATTTCACTCTCCACATTTCGAAAAAGAAAACGTTTCTACATACTTCTCAAAAATGCGCAGAATATATAGACATTTTAATCAATGAATTTAATCAATGAATTACGATTTCAAATGTTCAAAGCCGAGAAAAATGAACATGTTTTCCTCTCCATTTAATTTCGATGTGGATACAGTTCCCGAAGACTTGCATTTGGAAGTGATTGATACTAATTTAAAAGAAATGCGAAGCAAATGATATCTCTGTTAGGAAGTACATACATATGTTTGCGAACAATTATTTTCAACCATGAAATTAGTGAAAAATGACTACCGATCAAAACTGAGTTGAGTGAAGCACGATTAGAAAGCTGCGTGCGTGTAACTACCTCATAAATTCCAGCTGATATTCATCAGCTTGTATCGAAAACACAGTTCCAAACTTTTCATGAAAAATTGAATGTAAATTCTTTTTCTGGTTTTTCTTTTTGTTTGTTTTTATTTTGTTATTTTATGCGCGCCCTTTAAAAAATTTTAAAATTTAAATTGGCCCGTAATTCAAAAATGATGCTCCTCCCTGCAGTAGGTAAATATACTGTGTACCCTGCTTTTTATAATTTTTGTTAATGACATTTCCATTAATTTTTTTTTTTTTTGGGAAATTTTTCTTTTGTGTGTTTATGATTTGAAGATTGATTGTCACTACAGCAGACTCCATAAACCGTCAATCTGATTTAGATAATGTCATCCGTAGAGTAAAAGAAATAAGTTAAATTTCAATACAAGCAAGTTTTTTTGTGTATCTCATTCTAAATCTCCATACTTTGTACCTATCACATTGATGGTTCCAGTGTACCCAATCTAAGAGAAATTATCAATATTGGTGGTCATTTAGACGACACCATTGCAAAGTCAGATGTACCGCATAGTTGGCCGAATAAACAATCAGTGAAGTAGCAACAACCAGCCAATCCGAGATCTAATGTTGACCAGATTCGTAGATGGAAGGAAAACTTTGAAGCAACTAGCAACATTGCTCTTAGCCGTATACCTAGCTTTGATGTGGGCAGCATAACAACCAGCAATAAAATAACAACGTCCTACACCAGCCTAGTCGAGATTAAGGATGCAATTAAGAAGCAGATGTTCAACAAAGCTGCGGGCGAAGATGGCATACAGCCTGAACTAATAACAGCCGACCCGCAAATATCAGCGGAAATTCTCCATCCCCACATCACTGCCGTCACGGAGCAATGAAAACCTGCCTCCGTCCTGGACAAAAGGCATCATAGTGAAACTGCCCAAGCTGCACTGTGGAGATTAATGAACGATAAACCCATCCTTAGGCAAATGAAATGCAGAAAGTGGCGATGGATAGGTCACACATTGAGAAAACCACCAGTTAGCATCGCGAGACTGGCACTGGACTGAAACCCGCAAGGGAACAGAGGTCACGGTTGCCCAAAAAACACTTGGAGAAGGTCGATGCTGCGCGAACTACCAGATGCCGACATCTCATCGGACGGTGCAAGAACAACAGCACAAAACCCTGTACGATAGAAAAGTTTTGTCGAGGTTCATGCTCCCGAGTGGAGTGAACAAGGGAAAAAAAATTGCAAAGTCATATGCCGTACTTGATTCTGATACTTCTTGATCCATACACTCAATAGCTGTTATATACCTCTTTTGTGCGCTCCAAGCTGGAATATGCCATCTCTATTTGGAAGCCGTATTATGCTTTTTGCATTACATAGTAAGCTTACACGTTTGATTCGGTTCGTGCTTTCTAATTAACTTATAAACACTAGTCATAAGAACAATTATTATTTCTCTCACTTTTGTTTTTGATTTGTTAAGTCGGGCAATGGAGTCATCATCGCTACTTGAGAAAATTAATTTGAATATTCCTCAGTGAAGCTTACGAAATCATGATATTTTCTGGTTAAGCATGACTAGAACTAATTATTATTCTAATGCTCCGATTTCTAGAATTTTGTGAGAATTTAATAGGTTTTGAAATCATATTAGCCTAGATGTTTCGTCCACAAAGTACCACTTCAAATTGCTACTAAATGAATTATTTAACTAGATTCCATATATTCTCTTATATTCTTCCTTCTCCGTTTGCATTTACAGGTTTATGTTTTTCATAGCCTAGCTCACACGTGTCAAATAAGATTGGCGTGGCTTGCCATGTGCTAATGTTATACATTTTGCACCACCTTGATTGCATGCGTGTATGATCTGCAATGCTTTTTGAAATCTTCGAATTGCTTTAGCAATAATTGATTTACTACAGGATATTCAATCTTAGATTTCGTAAATCGTTCACTTCAAAGCAAATAAATGGCGTGCGGTTGAAATGTTTCAAAAATTAATTGAATTGCATTCCAGGAATATGTCTTGGTGAGAATTTGATTAAAACAACTTTCAATATCTAATGAAATTTCCCGCGAATGGCTGTAACAACAATGCCAACAACAGCCACCAAATTCCGCCTTTATTTCTTATAGCAAGAGTAGAGGTTAATTAAACTAGAGGAAAAAAATATATAAATAAATAAAAATATGAATTTCAATTCGATACTTGTTTAATACTCAATCGGATTGCGTTATTTTGTGAGCTTTAACAGGAAATTTGCTAAAGTTTAAATGAAAACTACAAACTGCCGAAAATCATCATCATCATAATTTCTTTTATTTCCCATTGGAGCATAGGGCTTCAAAGACTGACTAAAAAGAGGAAAATTAAACGATACGCAATGAGTTATTTGTGAGAGTCATCTCACTATACAAGTGTAGTGTATATCTTTGAATGTGGCGTACGGGTAATAGGAACTCAAATCTCAAAGCTCGAACTCGTGCCGGTTGATCTAAAGAAATGTTGAAGAAATTCAGCCGCAGTGGTTCATAGCACATCTATGACGTGGTAATAGGTGATGAATTTTGCCTCCATGTATATGAAACGAGGTAAAGCAGTAATCGATAGTATGGACGTTCCAAGACGAGATTAATCCAACAAAATATATTCTGCAAAGGTGGGTTGTTTTTCGGAAAATCTGATCAAGTCGCAAAGCGTACAACTAGAAAAACTTAAGACATGCAATGCTGAGTGTTACAAAACCATTTGTTTGCTAGAAGTTTTCAGAGAAATAAAAAAAAATTACCGCCGAAGAAGAATCATTATTCACCAAGACAATGCGAGCTCTCACGTATCAGCTCACGCAAAAGAGCTTTTGGGTACCCTAAAGATCGAATTAAGGGTTATCCACTTTACTGACATCTAATGATTTCATTTTGTTCTCGAACATCAAAAAAAAAAAAAAAATACAAGAGAATTTCACTTCTGAGTAGGCAAAGTGTTTTGAAAATTTATTCAAGCGTATGCAGAAAAGTACTGACTCCGAAGGAGGGTATTTTAAAAATCAATAAAGTTGTTTTCATTATAATTTTACTGTGTGTCTGCGCGTACACTACAGTTAGGCACTTGGCCGAGCTTCTACTCTTATTTGTGGTGTACGTCTTGATGTTATTCCACAAATGGAGAGACCGGCAAATGGTTTTTTATGAAGGATGGGGCACGTAAAATTTTTCTATCGTTTTGACGTTTCATGCGCGGAGATTCGAATTTACGCACTCTCGAATGGCAGAGTCAGCACAACCCACAAATAATTAAAGAATAAAATAACTATGAAATATATGATGAAATATATTTGTTAATGACAATGTCTCTGACTTGCAAACTGAGTAAATTTTTAATGCATTTAAAACACCTACTTATCACTTCACAAGTACTTGGCCACGTTAAAGAATTATAGGTTCCTAATTGTTCTTGACGTTAATTTAACATTGGTTTCATTACATTCTAGCCAAAGAAGAAATTTGTTTGTCAAAGTTCAAATAAATCAATCGGCGCGTGTTATTTTACTACAAAACAAAAGACAAGGAAAAAACAAACTTTTCTTATTTCTGTCTGCAGCATTAACTTGAGCAAAACCGAATTGATGTGAGAGACCTCGACAAGGCTAACAAATACCGCTTTTACACATCTGTTTGAATTCATTTACTTGCAACCAAAGTTTATTGACTTGCGAATGGTAGAAATATGATCAGGCAAGCGCTGAACCGAAAGATGTTGTGTGCACGAGTATGTGATACATATGTGTATATTTATATATTCATACAAAAACTTTTTACTTGAATGTTCATAAGTAATTCCACTTAAAAATAAATATTTCTTCCAACGTTTTGCCGCAGACTTCTTACAGAACTCACACATATACCAAAACACATGACAGGCACTTTCTCAGCATTCTCATTAACATTTGTGATATACGCCTGCATATGATGTATACATTTACTCAGCATATACTACATACTGGTACCCTTACCCATAATTTAATATTTATTCGTAAATTACATGGCTGCGGTGCGCCGTCTGCTAGGCCGACTTCAACATCACACACGTGCGCTCATTTATTTTTTAATAACATTTTGACATTTTGCTTTGAAATGTTTCTGCACCCAATTTTAATTTAAACTTTGACCTATAATTATGTTTGTCCTTCACCTATTTTCTTTGAAATATTTTTTGTGCTTTTATTGTAGTTTCAATAATTATTACACTTGACTTAGACCGAACTTTGCGTATATGCGGCGCCAAGTGCTTGGGTATAATTTTGGAATTTTTCATGCAATTTTAGCAATTTTATTTATAAGTTGAATGAAGTTCAATTGCTTTTTTGACTGTATATTTTGATTATACTGCTGTAGGGTACGGCCCACCCATCGGCTATAAAAAACAAAACTAATCAATATTTTTCCTAACTTTTTTTTTATTTTGAAGACTGAACATTGGCATTTATGAATGAAAAATAATATCGTTCAAATGACTGCAACGACTGGCTTTACAGTAGGCCATTCGATCAACCCAATTTTTAAGCACATTTTCGATTGTTTGGGCTCCAACTTCATGAACGGCAACTTCGATTTCGTGTTTTAAAGCATCAATTGTCTCTGGATGGTTTGCATAGCATTTGTCCTTAACGGCTCCCCACAAAAAATAGTCCAATGGGCTTAAATCACAGCTCCGAGGCGGCCAATTGATAGAATTTCGGCTGATTATTCGGTTTTCAAAAACGGTAGCCAAAAGTTCGAGTGTAACTTTGGCAGTGTGACAAGTTGCACCGTCCTGTTGAAACCAAATGACGTCCATGTCATCCTTTTCAATTTTTGGAAACAAAAACTAGCTGAGCATGTCACGGTAACGCTCGCCATTTACTGTAACCGCGGCTCCTCGCTCATTTTCGAAAAAAAATGGCCGATGTTGCCGCCAGACCAAAAACCGCCCAAGCAGTGACTCGTTATGGATGCATTTGCTTCTCTACAGTAACGTGTGGATTTTCTGAGCCCCAAATCCGACAATTTTGCTTATTGACGTAGCCACCGATGTGAAAAGCAGAAAATAAGAATAAGACTCACCACTTTGGAAATAGGTTTTCAATATTTCCCAATTTTGTTCAAGCGTATAGCGTCCCATTTCGTAAATATCAAACCATTAAGTAAATTATGAACTCATTTGACATGTCATTTGTGTTAACATTCTCAAAAGAATAGGTGGTTCAAAAAGCAAACGCTATATGGCCCACCCGTTACATAAAGCGTTGCACGTGGCGTATGAGTAATTTTTCGTACATATGTTTTATAGCGCCGTATATGAGGAGCGTTCCACCCACCAATGTTACGAGAGAGATCCAAAGAAATACGATATGGTCATGTTATGAAATGAAATATTAGGTTAGGCTGAAAGTCATTACATAGACCTGTTGGTCCTTAGTGGTACGTGATGAACCTGGACCTTTACGTTTCTCTATAATTGACATCTTGTGATAAGTTTGCGTCTTTTGCGAATCTAAGTAAACTCTGAAGCTTTACCCCGAGATACATTCCAACTTCTCGTAGAGCTCCTAATCATTTCATTCGTATTCTAGCTAAGGCAAGACAAGAACATAGAAAGTGCTCTAAAGTTTCCTTCTCTTCCAGTTCATTGCAAAATCTGCAGGTATCACTGTCTGCAATTCTTATCTTTGTACGCGTGTGCCGCTAGTAAGTTTTGTCCTGTCAGTATACCTATGATAGTTCTGCTTTCTTTTCGTGATAGATCTAGTACGGATTCGCCCAATTGCATATGAAATGAAATATTGCATAGTAATGAATTGAAAACTAATGCTCACAGTTAAGGTCCGTTAGGGTAGTTGGGTCCGTTATGAGTTGCAGGGTCTGGGCTGCGTTTCCCCTCCCAGATTAAGCCGTTCTGTGTTTTGAACAAAGCGTAAAAGATTGTTGATACCTAAAGTATATATATTACCTATATTCATTAAGAAGTAGTGTCTTAAATATCAGTTCCTGCTTCTGGTTAGAGCCGGGCATGTGCAAAACATGTGTTGAATTGTTTCGAACCGCTCGTTACTCCTACAGCTACCGCAGAAATCATGCATCTAAATACCTAATCTTGTGAAGGCCCCTTTATGGTCCTTATTAGAGCTCTACTGAAACTCCAAGATTATTGGATAGAGGTAAATGTAGCCTAGGTCATGTCTGTCTGGATTTACAGAATTGATTAGTGTGTCCATAACAAGGAGCTAGCAAGTTACGAGAGATACCGCCATAAAATTATTAATGCTTGGCATACAGGTACCTTCTCTTGCAAGTTGTAGGACACTCCTTGATGTTATTTGGAATGCTTCCAGAGCCTGTAGGGCAGCTTGGCTGTCTGCAAGAATGCAGATAACTTTTGATGATATTCTGTTTATCTCCAATCAACTTGAGGGTCCATGAATAGCGTCTATTTCCGCTTGAAAAACTCTGCAGTGATTTAGTAGTTTAAAGGATTCTCTGAAGACACTCTGAAGACCAAAGCGAAAAAGAACTGATTTTAAGTCACGTGAATTTATACACCAAAGTACGACAAAGCGTCTAACTACATATACGCATATACTCACTTTCAAACATATATAGAAATATACACAAATTGAATCTCGCATTCAATGGCTTTCAAAATTTGGCATTTCAGGAAAAAAATTATTTACAATATTAAAAAAGTTTCCACACAAACTTTATATATGTCCATGAAACGCGAAGGAGGTAGCAGCGGTTAGAGGCTCACCACTTGGCGGCTGTTATTCAAAATAAAATTAAGTTTGCATATTTCTAATAAGTATTCTGGTAATTTGAGTGTTTAATTTCGTATACACATGCACAAATAAGCAAACGCATGTACGTAAATACCGAAATTCCCTGTAGCGAACCTGGCCTTATTCTGAAGAAACGAGTTCAGTAAATTTCGGCGGCCGTCACTAGTCTCAGGCCAACCTATATGCACACCTCGTAATCAACTGAGGAATTTTGCGTTCACATACCTCAAGAGGAGGCCAATTTCCCTCGTTTTACATTCCCATTTGGCAGTCACCTCGCTACTACTGGTAAGCTAACTATTTCATTAGTGTCAGCGTACCAACCACGTAGATGATATTGGCATAGAACCAAACTCACTAATGCGAATGCACCGTAAACATTGCTTTGTCCAATAAACCAACGTAATACATAACTAATGGCACTGCGCTAGTTCAGGACTGCAGATCGCTAGTTCACTTGATTCTTTTATATTCAATTTATAGTTTAATAGGCGTATGAGTAGGGGTTTAAGGGGTCTGCTGCGCTTACTGTTAATTTTTACATTACTAATTCGCCTTTTTCACTATCGGCTTATTTGAGTTTGTTGTGCACGAGCATCTTTTTTTTACAAAAAACAAAATAACTGATGTTAGGCATTCTAAGTTTTAATATTCGCACATAATTGGATTGAGTTACTTGCGCATTGCTGAAAACCCGTTACAGCTTTCGGGGACTCCCAAATTTCTGTGATATCTTCGACAGACCATGTTCTCCAATTCTGATCACAAACTGTAGTCGAATGGATTCAGATCTGGACTTCCCGAAGACCGATCTTCTGCGGTTATGAACCCAGGAATATTGTTTTTTTAGCCACTGCTGGGTGGTTTTTGCCTTGTGAGCTGGAGCGAAATCTTGCCGGAAGATCCAACGCTCTCCACTGAAAAAAGTACTGCTCAACTGCTTCCCTACGCCTTTTGAAATATCTTCCTCATCCTCCTGGTACACTTTTACCCATATCTTAACTCCGTTTTCACAGAAAAGATGTTACGCCTTTACAAGACACTCCCCACCAAACCATCGAAGAGGCTGGATGGTGACTACGCTGAACCCTTAAACCAACATTTGTTGAGCCTTTAGTAGTTTTGGAATGGACTTTGACATTTTGCTTATTAAAAACTTCTTCAACAGTGAACATTTTCTGATTTGTGAAAATATTATTTTTATGGCCGTTGGCCGCGTGCCACCGAAGAAACTGCTTGGATCTGCCGAGTCTAATTGTCTTCAAGCTTATTGTCAAAAGATGACCAGTTGAGCGACGAAAGACTTTCATGTGGAGATCATCTCTAATTAGTCTTGACAAGAATCTGGTCGATACATTCATTGCTCTGGGCATGATTCCTGCTTTCTAAAGATATTTCTACAAAATCTTTATTTTCTTGTTCTCGCCGTATGCATTGTAAAATTTCTCACAGAATTTATGGCAAGACTAAGTACAGGCTAAGTACAGAACGGCCGCCATAGCCGAAAGGGTTGGTGCGTTACTACTATTCGGAATTCGGAGAGAACGTAGGATCGAATCTCGGTGAAACACCAAAGTTAAGAAAAAAATGTTTCTAATAGCGGTCGCTCCTCAGCAGACAATGACAAACCCCTGAGTGTGCAACTGTAGGTACCTCCATTTGTGGAACAACATCAAGACGCACGCCACAAATAGGAGGAGGAGCTCGGCCAAATACCCAGAAGGGGTGTATGTGCCAATTTTATATATACATAAGTACAGGCTCTTTTTTTACCGAACAAAGATTTTAAGATTTTATTTTTGGCTTATTTTACCAGCCACTCGTTATACAACAACGGGGTACAAATACCCACAAGGAATAAAGAAAATGGTTAAGAAAAGGCGTAAGAATTCCAAAAAATTTAAATAAAAACAGCAAGGCTTTTAAAAATGGCTCACTTTATAAAGTACACAAAAAAGTTTACACCACGAATTGCACAACACCCTTCAATGAAGAAAAACGATAAAGCGTGGGCCAGAGGCAACAAAGGAAAGATAGATATTTGATCTATTTGCCAATTTGATGATGATACTGACATTTTAGAAGTCACTGTATCATCAAAAATAATTGAAGAGATAAATAAATTAAAGCATACAAGATCATCCGGATAGGATCTTATAACTAGCGAAATATGGAAGCAGCTCCCTTAAAGTACAATGTAGAATCTGACTTGAACTATAAACGCATCGTTAAAAATAAAATATGTCTCCATAATTGGAAAACCGCTGACAGAATTATGTTCAACAAACCAGGAAAACCAGCAAATGACGTTGCATGATATCTCCCAATATATCTCCGTCCAACCATTTCAAAGCTGATGGAAAAGCTGCTAATAAATCGCCTCAATCATATCATCGAAAAAAGAAAATTAACACCGACGCATCACTTAAGCTTTCGAGAGAAACAATCAACTGGGATAGCTCGATTTATAGAAAATGCACTCGAAGAAAAGAAGGTATGCTCTGTGATCTTTCGTGATATTTCAAAGGCTTTTAACAAACTATGCCATGGCAGTAGACCGCCAAGTAAAATTAAAGCACTGCTGCCCCAACAATATTATCATATACTTAAGTCCGGGTCAAACGAGATGATGAATGCAGTGAGCTGAAGGAAATGAAAGCTGAATTCATCAAGAGACACTCCCTTGGTGTCATGTCATTTACCAGTCAACAAAACTGCGCTACTGCAACATTTGTCGTTGACACAGCAATACTTTCTGCAGGTAACACAGAAAGCGAGGCTAAAACACACCTTCAAAGCGCTCTAAATGATATTCTTACGTGGACGAAAACATGGCGAATTAAGGTTAACGAATCGAAATAAATCCACATAAATTTCTCTTATAATAAAATAGGATATCTTTTATTGTATCTAACTGACGTCCAAACACCGTATCATAAGACGGTGAAATACTTAAGTATCGCACTAAATGATGAGTTTAAGTGGAACGCACACATTAAGTAAAAGAGAGAAGAACTTGAAGTCAAATTTAAAAATATCAATTGGCTCATGGGCAAATGGTCCAAGTGATCGATATTCAACAAGGTCCTGCTGTACAAGCAAGTTCTGACACAAGCAGATTCAAAGCACATTTTAAGATTTCAGACAAAGTATCATACTAAGTTGCCCCGTAAATGCTTCTTGATATATGCGCTGTAATGAATTATTTGACAAATCTTAACGCAAATTGCTCGTTCATGAAAATTTGTACCTATAACTCGATGCAATAATGTTAATAGAAATAAAAGAAAACAAAAACAAATTGCGATTAATTTCAAGATAAAGGAGACCCAAAGCTGGTTGTGTATACAAGAATAAGTTCATTATCTGCCAGAGAGCAATCAAAATTGTTCTGGTTTCTTATAAAACACTTACAACGAGCGAACAAACAAAAAAAAGAAAAAAGTTTTTTTTGTCAATTTTTTGTCTCCTCATTTTGTTTTGACATTTATCGGCAGACGGTTACTCCAACTTGCCTGACATTTAGGGTTTAATCTACAACAATAAAAATCAAAATTTCTTGCTGTTCGAAGGCGAAGCTAAACATAATCGTGCATTTAAGAATAGTGCCATAGGTGAATATCTGAATATAAAGCTTAAAATTTCAGGTAGTTCTTTTGGATTTATTACTGCTGATTGAACACTAAGTTCCAGGCGAGCTGTCAACTAACAAATTATTTTATTTATTTAATTCTGAAAAACCCGGAGCACGAAACATAAATGGTAGAGAAAGCTTTTCTAATAGCGGTCACCCCTCGGCGGGCAACGGCAAGCCTCCGAGTGTATTTCGGCTATGAAAAATCTTCTCATAAAGAACCATTTGCCGTCCGGAAGCAGCAGAAAACTGTGGGTGTCTCTATTTGAGGAAAAACATCAAGACGCACACCACAGATAGGAGGAGGAACTTGGCCAAATGTTCAAGAAGGAGTGCAAGTGTCTCTTATACATATGTGAAGCACCCTTTACCCAGCTAATTGAGTCAACAACACTTATGTATCATTCATATTCATATAATATTTTACGCTTATTTCGCTTTACTTATTTCTTTTGTTCACCCTATTCTGGCATTTGTATGCCTAGTACATAGGCCTAGCAGGAATCCTACTTCCTGTTACTATATCTTAATAAACCGTCAACTTAATATTAAAGCGCTTGAATTTTATGACATCACTCACATGATTTTGCTTAGTCTCTGGCTCAGTAAAGTACATAGCTACTTTGACTCTAAATTTGTTATTGAATAAAGTGAAATGGAGTATAAAAAAATTGTTTCAACCTCGCAATTATGATTTGACCACAACATCTATTTAACACAACCACTAAATATGAAAGACAATTATAAATGTAAATATGAGAAATACAATTATAAATAATAAATATAAATTATAAATAATTGTATTCCCAGCAGTAAATAATCTCGGGCATAAAAAATGTCTGCAGTAAAATTTTATTTAACCTCTGAACAAGTTAAAGTGTCGTCATGCTACATTAGACGTGATTTTGACTTATTTTGATTTAGATTTATTTACCTATACGCCAGTAGATGTGTGCATTCCTCTGTGACGTGATTGCTGTAATGCAAGTTATTCAAAGTTTCCTAGCAAAGTTTATGCATATAAAAGTAAGTAAAAATCTGAATGTGTTAAAGATCCTTTAACTAAATTTGTACCTCTCTACAACTCTAATTAGAGTCAATAATTCTCGTGCTTGTATAAAGAAGTATAAAAATATTTCATTTTGCGATCCACAAGCAAAGGAGGATAAAACTCATGGTGCAGTGCTGGCACCAGCAAAACAACTGAGTGTTTGCTCAAAATGCCCAGGTGGGTGGTAGCAAAAGTCGTTTGCAGTCAGATGATAAGTTAGATCCAAGACCTGATAGGACTATTTCGGGCCACAATCTAGGGATGTGTTTGTGCCATCAAAACGCTCGTCTTAAAAAATGCATCTGTCATTCGGAGGCGTCATAAAACTGTAGTTCCTTTTATTTGTGGAAAATATCAGGCCGCCCACCACAAGTAGATGGAGAATCTGGACCAAATCAAAGAACAAAGGATGTGAGCGCCAATTATGGGCATATTTACCACGCTACTGTCCACCTTATCGCAGATTTCGATGGTAAATTATTGTGTCGGATCTAGCGAAAATGGAGGAGCAACATTCTCTTCTACAGGCAAACAGCTAAGATTCTTAAAAAAAAATTTGAGAGTGTACAACGAGTCCCTACCCTGCTTATTACTGCTCTCCTTTTATATATTCTTTAACACTTATCATGTATTCAAAAAAAGTAACGTACGTGCCATAAGTGGGTCAATTTTGCCCAATGGACGAATGAATAGATTTTGATTATATTTCAAGGTTTAAAGTATTTTTTTATTTAATAAATTATAGAATTCAACTTTTTTTTTATTTAAAAAATTAAAAAATACAGTTAAGTAAGTACAAAAAGGTGTTCTTATGGCGATTTTAAGCAACTAGTACATTAGATAGATGTTTCAGAATGAGTCTTACAAACAAAGTTTTCGCAGCTTCCGCATTTACTGCTATATTTCGTACTATTTGATCGACTTGGACAAATAAAGCAACGACCACGTTTTAGATTTGTAGGTTTCGGAGTCTTTTCAGTAGTTTCTGCTGTTTTTTTAGTGTTTATTACGATCATTTTTGCTGCACTGCTTCAAGGGAGTACAGATCTGCGCGAAATTTCTTGTAAAATAAGTTCATTTCCGAGCTCTTCTAGGAACAAACCACGCTTAATTTTTTTATTCTTGTTCCATTCAGTGTTTATTTCTCTAAAAATTACAAAATCATTGTATGCACTTATATCCAACACATTGTAAAACAAGGACTGTGGCCATCGATTTGTCCTTCGCTTGCAGGTGTATGTCCTAATAACTTGGTCTAGTATATCGACCCTGGATTTAGTTTTGTTTTAAAAATCTATTATTTCTGGCTTTTCAGTGTTGGGATTGACTTCAACATTATTGTTTATCTCGCGCTCGCCTCTCATTCCGGTCAGATTTCTTGTCGAACCTCAGGACTTTGGAGATATTCTGAAATCTTTCATTGTCGATCTGAAAATCGGACGGCCCTTAGAATACCCCCACAAACTTTCGAGTGCTTCTCCATGTGATCGAAATACACCTGCTAGGAGCAAAAGTCCAAAATATGCTTCCAAACTAATACTATCTCTTTCGACCCAATTATTTTCAAACACTGATTGACCTGAAACAAATCCCCAGGTATTACTTTACATGCAGGTACATACTTCTACTTATATAATTATGTCTTTCAATTGCAAGTGACTTACCTTCTATATTAGTCATCTCAATGATTATTTTCACCACATCGTTCGGCATAAATAACAAAAATGAAAATTTTATACCATCCGTCCGAGCAATGGCATACCGTGTTACTATTGGGCAATTTTGACCCACTTATACAATATATGTAACTATTTCTGCCCAGCCTATCCTGTAGATGACACATTTAAACGAAAACTTTTTTCAAGTTTAATTTTATTAAATAATAAAAGTCGAGAAGTTTCAGATTATATGAAGCATAAAAAAAGATATGCAACTTTTAAAGTCGTTTGGGCAATTTTGACCCACTTATACAGGATAAGTGTTAAATACTCTTTTTTTGGCCTTAAGTTGCATTGAGCAAAATTGGCTGAGTACTTGAAAAAAATTTCCGGCCAACCAATACATTCAATTTCATGCCATGCTGGATTTCAACAATTTTCAAATACACGTTTAAAGAGTACGAGTATATTGGCTTGAAATTAGGGGGACCGAGTGGTCTAGAGGTAGGGAAATGTTTTGTGCACGTTCGAGACGTTTGAGTTCCTCCTTGCAGGAGTTCACCAGAAGAGAGCTGCAATATGGCAGGGCGACGACAGGCCCTTGATCGTAGCTTGACTATCGGAAAAAATATTAATGTCTCTCTCCCAACAGCGATTCCGAAGCATTTTGCATGCTTGCAGGATCGCGAAGACCTTTGCTTGAAAAACGATGCTCGTTTACGCCAGTTAAAAGGAGACCGAAATGCTGGCTGGCTGATTTAGAGAAAACCCCCGCTCCCACAGAGGTACCTGACTCTCCCCACCTTCCAGTCTTGCCTGCTCGAAAAGATAGCCCTAGCTCAACCCTCAAAACACAGTTTGCGAATGGAGAGATCAGTGCGAAGAACAGAGAAGGAAGGGTAGATCTGCTTCAAGATGTTATTATGTCCTACAGGAAATTGTCTCCAGAGGCCAATAGTAAGTACACATAGTATCTTAACAATATACTGTGAATGCGGGAATTCCCAATATTATAGCTTCTACAGTCCATTGACTAAGTAGATAGCGGTGCGCGCGCTCCTTTACCTCAAATTTCAAACTCAATTATCTCGAAACGATTTTGTTCGGCCTAGTGTTGTCAAAAAAACCAACTATTCAACTGAATCATCTAAAATTTTAATATGTTGTTAACAACATAAATGGCTATCACCCGTATAAGAATCATATTATTATTACAATTATTTCGTATTTTTGTATTAAAAAACTGCAAACAAACGGACTTTTAGAGTGTCAAATTCAAAACCCAATTTTTTTTTATTCTAGTAGCGGGACATACCTACAGTCAAACAGATTAACACTTTTTTTGGTTTTTGTGTTTCAGATAAATAGAAGAGCCAAAATGGGCAACACCGTCCAGGTCAAATTTTTTGGGAGGGTCAACTTCAGCGCCATTTTTAAAATAGTTTAAATTAAAAAAATTGTTTATTTTTTCATTTTGGTATATAAAATAAGTTAAATAAAAAGAGTAAGAAATTTAAATATCGTTTTTAATTTTTTTTATTGTAAAACAAAATTCTTGAAAAAAACCCTGATTTTTCGAGCTCTAGACCACCGGAACCCCTAAGCTATGCGCATCATTTGTTAAAATTTGTATAAAAGTTCGTTTCATTGCCTTTAAATCAATCTTTTGGTTTTTTTTTTCAAAAAATTTTTTTGTTTTTGTTACATGGGAGGTTGGCGCAGTTGTGCCCATTTTGCTCATTCACAATATCAACATACTTTGTGACAAGTTCGGCATAGGTACTTTGTACCAAGCTTCTTTCTGACCGAGTAATGCAACTCCTGAATAGTTTGATATATTATATTTCGTACATGTCCACAGCTAACAGTACAGTTCCCTTGTGCATTGGGGATCCATAGTTCTAATACATAATCAGGAGAGTGCTGCTCTGTCCAAAAAAAAGTGAATAAATCACCCCTTAAAAATAATTATAATTGTCCAATTTTCATTATATTGTATTATTGCAAAGTTTTCCAAACTTCAGTTTCTCAGTTTTATTTTCTGCAATAATGGTAACATAGGGCTCATTTCTGCCTCATTCCCAGGTTAAGCAATTATTTGCTCATATATAGGAAGACTCCCTCCGTGAAGCCATTTAAATATATAGGCACAATATGTATATATGTACAAGGGATTTAAATTACCTTCAATTGTTACGACAGTTGAAAAAATTTAGAGATGAAAAAAGAAAAGTTGACGCAAATTAAATTTCACTAAAATATGCGCGGTTATATAAAGTTTGGTCCGGACCGAAAATAGT
>JAYXIM010006798.1:0-12204 GCA_037575425.1 Anastrepha fraterculus | reverse complement strand
CGTGACTACCATTCGGAATTCACAGAGAGAACGTTGGTTCGCATCTCGGTGAAACACCAAAATTAAGAAAAACATTTTTCTAATAGCGGTCACCCCTCGGCAGGCAATAGCAAACCTCCGAGCGTATTTCTGCCTGACGAAGAAATACAGGTGCATTTTTTTCTTTCCATATAACCCATAAACTAACCTGCTCATTTTTTTTAGACGAGAAATGCAAAATGGATCCATCAGGCGGAAGCCCTTCAACTTGGCGGCACTTTTCCGCTGTGCATCGCATTGGAGGCATTACTGCGATGGTCACTGCCCACAGAGAAATTGCAATTTAAGATTTAATACCCGTATTTGTCGGTTGCGGTCCATTTTTTTACTGAGAAAACTATCCAATAAACAAATCAGCTGTTCACTTATCCGTCTGTCACACGCCAACGCCTGTCTAACCTGTAAGGCCGATACATTCCCGGGCACAAAACCGTACTTGACCATTTCCAATGGGGTTCGTATTTGCATGGATATATTGAGTAAAAATTGTGTTCGTGTGCACTCTTGTATGCTGTTTGGTCAAACCTTTCTGCTGTAACGGGAGTTGTACTTTTTATTTATTTTTTATACCTACATACCTATATATTTTATTTCCACGACTATGTTTGTGTCCGTGCTTTGCTTATTGCCGATTAAATTCTCGTAAATCTGGCACTCAAATTCGCAAATAAAAAGCTAAAAAAATGTTTAGAGTCTAAAGAAACCTTCTATACGGTCAACATTCATATGTATGTATATTCTGTGCTAAATTGAATAATTTTTGTTCATTTTTTTAGTCATGAATTTGATAATATTGAAAATCCCAAATATGCTGTTAACAGGCCCGCAAAATTAAAATGTTTCCAGTAGAGACCTAAAGACTAGTTTCCGATATATTTTTCTGCGAACAAACCCCATAAAAACGTGCTTCTGTGTGCCAAATCAAAACTTTAATCAAATTAAATGTTAGAGTCTTTTATATACAATTTCAAAAAAAAAGTAAATAGTTCTGTTTAAAATGCGGTAAACTCTATTGATTGCAAAGCCGGCGTCAGTTTTTCATAATTCAAATTGTGATAAGACACTTTTGGATCCCAGTACCATATCCAGTGAACAAAAATATGTATATCGGAAACCAGTCTCAGTTCAAAACAAAGAAGAAAAACATTTAGACTTTCGTTATCCAACTCGTTTCGCTTAAGAGTCATACACTTTTAATGCTAAAATGAATTTAATCTTTCAGCCAACTTTTATGCCAAAGGCTTTTGAATCGATTGATATGTGCATATGCACGGGATTGAGAATTTAAATTTGTCAAAAATAATACATTTATGCAAATGGTTAAAATTTCTGAAAAATCTTCCAAACGAAGCAGATGTGCTCACCACCTGTCTGAGTTTCAGCCGTGAATGGTTTGTTACCTTGGCCGAGCTGAAGTGAATACAAAAGTCTACCGTAGGCATTTTGTTGTATTTATGTATTCGATCTGTTAAACCGTACAGGCTCATGCAGATGAATAACTGCATGAGCCAGTGCAATTAAGTGGAAGTAAACACACGTCAGACTCTATTTTATTTTATTTTTATGAAATTTAAACTGACTAAAGACCGGCTGCTTTGTATGGAGTGTATGCAATCAAAAGTTTTATTTTACAAACCAGAGAAAGAGATGAAGTAAAGGCTGAATAAATAAAGTTGCAGGAACTTTCTCAATAGATCAATTATTTAGATTTAGCTATTCACTGTTTATAAGAATATATTCGAGTATTTAATTGGCGCATTTTTCAAATTGTTAACTAAATTTTACTTTTGTCCAATAAAAGAAGAGCCTTAAAGCTTTAGGTCACCTCCGAAGAGCAGGTCAGGTTTCGAGCAGAAGGAATGCTTTAGATATTTGTAATATTTTTGAAGAATATTAATATTTTTATTCGGAGGCCACCGTAGCCAAATGAGTTGGTGCATGAGAACGGCACACCTCGGCAGGAACTGGCAAACCTCCGAGTGTATTTTTGCCATGAAAAAGCTCCTCTTAAAAAATATTTTCCGTACGTATTCGGCGTAAAACTATAGGGTCCTCCATTTTGTGGAACAACATCAAGACGCACACCACAAATAGGAGGAGGGGCTCGGTGGAAGGTCTGGAGAATACGTCGGATGTTGAAAGACCGCCCATTTGAACTCTTGGACTGCGACTTTGACGACTTGCGCAACATGGGGCCTGGCGTTGTAATGAAGGAGTGAGGTTTGACCTCGTCGATTAGGTCTTTTCAGTCAAATAGCCTCATACACGCGGTGTAGCTGGGCAATGTAGAGCTCCTTGTTGACCGTGACATTCTCTTCGAGCATTTTCCAATGCACATGCCCTCCCAGTTCCACCAAACACATATCATGATCTTCTTTGACTCTCGGCTTTGACATATTTCCTGAAGCCACACACTCCTTACTTTGCTTCATATTGATGCATAGGCACCATGTCTCATTTGTCATGACGATTCGGTACAAAAAGCGTTGTTTTTGATTGAGCAACAGATGGCGGGAGAGATGCAGATGAGAAGCAATTTGAAGGTGACAACAAAGAAACGCTTTTTCGTTGAGCTTCCGAGGCCCCCAGGCTCCCAATTTTTTGGCAAATTGAATTGGTTGAAGGTTGTTGAAGATCGTTTTATTATCGCAGTTAATTTGTTTCACAAACTCATGGTTGGTTTGGCGACCGTGATTTTAAACGTTCTTCATCGAATTCAGAAGGCCTTCCGCTGCGGAACGTATCATCGACGTCAAAGTCGTAGACTCGTCTATGATACCCTCTCTGTACACGTAGCAAATGTTCCGGGTTGCTTCTGAGATTTATGACCTCGATGAAAAGCAAAGAAGAGCAGGTGTCGAAAATGAACAGGTGCAGCAGCTACTTTAACCAGCTCCAAGCAGGATATAGAATACTTAAAAACGCAAATCAACTATTCTTTGTTCATTGGGGCTGTCACTTCCATAATGGTGGTCTTCAGAGCTTTTGTAGTGTTCTGAGGCTTTGCGATAAGCTTTGCTTCAATGACGTCCTGTATTTAATCATCAAGGCATTGTCGATCGGACTTGAGAATGTCCAGAAACATAGCAACCTGACTTTTTCCAGATTTGTGTGAAGTTGCGGGATCCTATGGAAATATGTATGGTATTCTCTTCCAAAAGCTTTGGAAATATCATAGTTTGTATTTTTTTGTACCCTAAAAAATGTGCCTTTATCACCAGTTTCAGGCTTAGCTTCAGTGCTACAGACCTAAATACTTTGCGGAGTTACCTCTACGGCCCGTATCGAAGGTCATCGAATGGTCAAGCCGGCTTTGGTTAGATGATTGTCTAAAAAATAGTGGGGCGGGCCCACATACATTGACGAGAACTATGCGTACTAATGAAGGAATTCCTCCTTCTTACTGATATCTAAGCGTGGCAAATAAGAAATTAGAGCAATAAGCGGACAGTTAAGAAGTACTTTTAGATGCCGCCATGATTCAAATCAACATTCATCCTACTGTTATTACATACGTAGCTCGTAGTTATGTTGAGTCCGACCGCATGGATTTCTATTTCATAGTATTTGGTTAAGACTCACATAACTAACAAAAGGTGCGGCTTTCTTATTCCCCGAAAGATCTCTCGACCGCTGCTGATCTATGGATGTTCCGAAGAGCTTTGAGAATTTCGGTCAGTATCTAAATGTTTCAGAGGAACAAGTAGCTAAAAGAACATAATGACTTAATCTCAAAGTATATTGATTAGCCTGCTCATCATCTCTGCAGCTTCCTGCAATTTCAAGTTGCTAATATCCTTATAAGCTTTATCATAAGATATTCAAAATCGCTGACTTCAACAATCTTCATCCTCTTAGATGGGCTGGGCATGTTCTGAGGACGGACCCAAATGAAATTGCAAAGAAGGGGTCGCCCAACGAAAACCTGCATTGAGACAGTTAATGACGATGCCAAATTTTTGGACTGCAAAACTGAAGGATGTCTGCAAAAGATTGAGATTCATGGTCGAAGCTGTTGAGGGAGGAGAAGGTTCAACGATAATGATAAAAAATGGAGTGGAAGTGAAATAATCTTGGGCTAGGGCAGCCAAGCATCTCTTGCCAATAGCTAATGGCCTAATGCTAAATTCTCATCTCAATATTGAGTGTTCGTGATAGCGTCCTATCCAGGGTCATATCATACTTCGCCCGCGAGTGAGCGATCACCAACAGAGCATGGCCGATTGAGAAAGAGATTAGTTAACAGGAAAATAAGACGAGTTCCGTGTGTAAAGAATTAATGAATGACCCATCGTTCGAGTGTCGCTTGACTACATTAGTCTGCATTAGCTCATAAAGAATATCCATAAACTGTACACTTTGAGTATGAGCGCTAGCAAAGTACGTACTTGCCAGCCACTCAATCGAATGGCTGTCCCACATAAGTCACTCAGCTAAATCGTTATATACACCTACTATGTGCTATGTATCCAGCAAATCTCAAAAAGGCTAGTTAAAAGAAATTATTTGATGTACTCTTATGCTCCTAAAACTCGCCACACTCATCTGATTCTTCTCAACTTTTTCACTTAAAAACTTCAATTGATTCCATATAAATGTAGGAGTGTGCGTGCGTATGTGCAAATTGAATTGAAACTACGAAGAAAGCAGAAACAAAAAATACAAAAGGGAAATATTTATAAATTAAATGAACTACAAAAACAAAAATATTAACCAGAATGAAAATAAAGTATAAAATGATGTAAGTACAAATGTGCACGCACACAAAGAAATAAAAATTAATAAAGCGCAACTTTGTTACTCTAGCAGAAATAACAAATATATTACGGAAATAAAATCGAAATGGGCAAAAAAATGGGGCGTGGAGCTGAAAGCAAAAACACGAAATTGGAGAGCTACGGCGTTGGTAACATGAATTGGTCCGTAGTATAACAACGGCATTCTAGAAAAAAGGAAATTTTATTACTTGGTTTTCGGACGATTATGGGCGTTGAATTAAGCGACTGCGGCTGCTGCTGAAGTTGAGCGTAAAAAATGGCAAATCGAAATGAAAAAGAAAAACGAAGAAGAAAAATGTATTGCTAGCAGAGCCATTGGTGGTAGGTACATAAGTATATTGGTGGAAATATATTACGATTAACTAAGAGTAATAGAATTAGAAAAGGTGGCTGTGTTATCGAGCTTTGTATATATATCCGGGGTATACCTTCATTATGTAAGTATTTTTCATTGAAGTGAACACACGTTTCAATCATTTAAGAAAATAATTTGGCTCCTAATGGCTTCGATGTGTTCTTATCGTCACGGAAAGCATTAAGCACATAACCGAAAAGGCGAGCAATGTACAACATTTGTTAGACATTCAGGATATTAGCTGGAGCGCACCTAAATACTAAAGAAATAAATTCTAAAAATATTACACTTCAGTTAATCGTTTTTTAAAGATTTTCCTCTAGAGATACAGTACGACATATTTGAGATTGAAGCAGGGGCTCTGTCAAAACATGACAAGCTGTGATCCAACTGCGACGAGCAAAATTTAATGTAAACTACGCTTTTCTTTTTTGTGCCTAGAATACTCTGGCATTCAGGCTTTATTCAGGATAGTTCTTCTACAAGGTGGCACATTTCGTGTTGAAACCTCTAAATATCTCGAGAGTCCCCAGTCTAGCGAGCTCATCAACACAGCAGTGCCCCGTTATATGAACGGAATCCCAAATGAGCCTAACAACGAAGTATTCGGATATAGACGAAAGAGAAATAAGGTGTTCTTCGACTAATTTTGAACGATTCCAGGGCCCTACTTGCCGCTTGGCTATCGAAATAGATATTTACCTCCCTCCACAGTAATTACAGAAGTTAGCAACCAAACTACTGCTTCTTTAAATGCGGCTACCTCCGCTTGGAAAACCTTACAGTGGTAATCTAGTTATGAGCTTGATGGAGAGTTTCTCACAGAATTCTCCTACGCCAACCCTTCCGTCCAATTTGGAGCTACCCATGCCACATATATGCCATGCACTGTCTCCGAGTGTTGCACCATACCCACTCCTCCCTTGAGGGTACGTGAATTGAAAAAGTACTGGACGGGACTAGCGAGGATGTACATTGATCAAACGCCATGGGGATGAACTCTAAGTTTTCAAGAATGCTACAGTGCTCGTAGCTTAAGTCTAGCTAATACTGGCTACTACAGCGGCAGTTTTCCCTGCAATGTTCACGGGCATCACATTCAGCTTAGCTTAAGCGCTAGAGTAAGAGTGCTCCGAAGTAAACCACTGTTTTCAATGAGGGCAGACCTTTGAACCCTCTCCAGCTTCTTCACTGCTGCCGTCCCTTCCAGGGAGTTTCACCAGACAAGGACTCCATGCAACAAAATTGGATTTATTATTGTGTTATATAGCCAGAGCGTTACTTAAGACATAGAACAATCGATTAAATGTGAACCACTCCCTCACAATCAGACTCTTAGTTCAGACCTGTAATGTCAACAAATAGACCATCTGAAAAAATCATTGGTTAAGAAGCGGCCCAACTTTGGTCAGTAAAACCGCAAATCTGCTCCATCAGCACAACGTCAACCCAGAATACCTTAAAATTTGAAAGCTGCCATTGAGTGGTTACAATGAAATGTTAAAAATTCATCTCAAAAGAAACTTGTGAAAATTTACTGTTACATTTTTTTCTATACAACAAAAGCTGCTACAATGGGTTAACAAGCAGTTCCCCGTTACAAGCAATTCCCCTAAATTAAAGCTTAATAGTTCCAGTGATTTAATAAAAAACAAGTTAGCCTAAGGAAAAAGATGTTGCTTTCTGAATTACTTAATTGATTTGATTTATTCTTATTTCATATTTACATACAAATATTAGTGAAGAATTTCCCCAGTGCATTTTAAACTTATAGAGTTGTGTTATTATGGAAAATCTTTATTTATGAATGGAAATACAAATCAATAACCAACTCTTGCCATTTATTTTCTGGCAAAATTGTAGTAGGATTATTTCTCCTGAAATTTAAAAATGTATTTTATGTGAATTTCGGAAGAATGTAACTTCATTCAAACTGAATTTTCTTCTATTTATCTAACCACCCTCTAACTTCTAGGAAAATTTGTAATAGTTTCATGTTTGGGTTATTTATTAATTTTGTTTATTAAGCCGTGGCTTTTCTCCACATTTTTGCCAAATTTTCATTATAAAATTTCTCTTTCCTTACAAAAGTCTAATTGGCTGTTAAATAAAACTCGTTATTTTGCTGAAATACAAATACATGCGAGTTGATGGCAAAAATGGATTTATTTTCTAATTAACAAGATTTGAGAAATTTTTGTGAAATTGGTAAAATTCAAAATATTTATTTCAATTGTAAGTCAAAATTAGCGTTAGAAGTGAGGAAGATTACTGCTGATTTTACTTTCTATGCCCTCTGTACCCCATTGTACCTCCAATACTGAGTATATTTTTGACAACATCAGCAGTTGCTTATCCAAAACATCAAACGCAAGTCTCCAGAAACATATAGGGTTTTCCAAACAGAGGTGTTATTTTGATATTCAAAGAAAAATGCTATTTTTTTAAATAAATGATTGTAGTGAAGTTTATAAGAACAAGAAGACGAGCTTGGAATGAGTCATGTTTCTAGAGCTAGTGACGACAGAATTATCCGAATAGCGAAGGACTATATACCATATGGAAAGCGCGGACCTGGAAGCCCACCAAAGAGATGGCGCGAAAGCTGGATTTTGACATCAGCGGAAGGACAATAACATTTCGTCATTTTGAATTTTAATAATGACTTTGTAATTTATAACTATGTAATTGTGTGAAGAAAAACAGATGATAATAAAAAGAATAAGAATAAGAATAAGAAGAACAAGAACAAGAAGAAGAAGAAGAAGAAATGATTGGATGTTTTTTCATTATAAAGAGATAGGTATGCCGTTAATAGTGGAAAATAACATCCGACAAATGACCACCACGACCACGCTTACAGGGACAATATCCTTTTCATGAAATTTTCCATAACCGAATTGCAAAGAGGCTGCCAAATGTCCTCGATAGCCTCCCGAATTCCATCTTTGAAGGAGGCCTCTTATCAGTCGGCTTCAAAAAATCGGTTTTTAAATCCGCAATCCATAGATATATAATATTATAGAAGAATATGCCCTCAAAGTTTCATAGCGGAATTCAAAGTGATTTTGGAGTTACAGGCATGGGTACCGTCCCTCGTGTGAGTTCACTGTCTACCTTCTGAAAACTTTGAAACTCGTTTTCTCAAAATCATATTTTTGAAAATGGCGTGTAAGATTTAAAAAAAAAACGACGAAAGTTATCGTTCCAAACCGATAGTCTATATAAAGATAATTAAAATGCGCAACTAATTAACTAACAATATGCAAAAAAAATTCATTTTTTCATGTTATTTAACATCTTTTTTTGTTAAATAATATGGGAAAAAAAGCCCTTTTTTTCAATAATTAATTGTATGTTCATTTTTTCATATTTTTATACAAGAGTAGTCTATTATATGCGGGAAAGCCTTCTGAATAAGACAATATTTTTCTTTTGTGTTTCAGGTGGAAATTACGACCGCAATCTTACACGCCGTTTTACCAGCGCGCAACGAGAAGCTGTGCGAGATCCCTCATACGTCCGCCATTTGGTTTTTTATTTATGTTAAAAAATTGTTTATTACTCTTCAATCATGCCTTCAAATAAATGCAAAAGATTATTCCTGTGTGTCGCTTTTCTCGCCTCTAAAAAAAAAAAATTGAAAAAAAACACCTTTTTTGAAACCACTGATAAGAGGCCTCCCTTGAGGTCTTGAATCGACCCTGGGCTGTTGGCTGTTCAGCGTAGACCTTCTTTTCACGTAGCTCCAAAAATAAAAGTCACAAGGTGTTAAATCACCAGATCTCGGTGGCCAATTGTGATCACCTCTTCAAGAGATAAGACGGTCCAGAAACTTTTCCCGTAAAACATCAATGGTTTCGTTGCTTGTGTGGCAAGTAGCGCCGTCTTGTTGAAAATAAAAGTTGTCCAGATCAATACCATCCAATTCCGACCATAAAAAATCGTTAATCATTATTCGATAGCGCAATCCATTCACCAAAAACATCTGTTATTGAAATACCCTATATATTGATAATTTCTACCTTTCTTTGTGTTCATTTAGGTGGCAAGAAATATAAACCAACTATTCAATGGCAATACGAACTTAGAAACATATTCACACATAAATACTTAGCATCAATTTACGACTAAACGATATCATAAACAAAGCAAGCGACAAATTTCGTTTCGGCAATCACTTTTATATAAACACATATGTGCATGCAAAAATAAATATAATATAATATGAGTACATGGATAGGTGCCCACACGGAAATTCTGACACGTTTGACTATAAGAACGCATGGAAGGGTGGATGATATTGCTTGTACGCTGGTTTGCATCTTAAAAAGAAAATGGTAGTGACACTTGAGCGCTCCGTTTAGTCGAGGATACGAGTAACTAACTAAGAAAATCGGAGGCATGTTAACACATTACCTACCGTGTGCACATTTTTGTGATTTTTGTTGAACTTCACGTGCATACATTTGAAGTGCCGATATTTGCTAATTTTATTTGTGAATCAAATAAATTGTCCGTTGTTTCAGCTAGAATTTCGCAGAATTGCATTTTTAAGTATTTCTTTTGTCACGTCTAATCGTTCTTTGTCTAGAGTCTCTTATGGCATCGCTCGAGAGTTATCACATATTTCCAAGAATGATAGAAACAAGATTGCACCCATCCAGAGAGTTCGTGACGTCACATTGGCTGAGTTGTGCAGTGTTGCCAACCATTTGTTCTTCGCAATAAATTTATATAAATATCTCAAAATGCGAACATTTTTAAATTTAGTGTTTGTTTTCTTATTTTTAATTTAAAGCTACCGAAATTAGTAAGCTGTAATAAAAAAACTGTTAAAAAAGGTCACTCTGAGAAGATTTCAGTGCTAATGCAAATTTGTTGATTCTTATAAAATTTGATATTTTGAAAGTGAAAATTTAACTTTTTGCTCATTTTGAGGTTATGCTCGAATATTAAATCTTCTTCTCTAAACTCTTCTTAACATTGGAAACCTTTTTACAAATTTTAAAAAGCGTTTGAATTTACTGAATGTGAATTAAAACCATAGAGGTATAATCCTTTCTTGTGCTCCTCAATCATTAGTGGAATATAGGGCATTAAGAGTTGTATTCATAGTAAAAATAAGCAACAAAATATCAAAAAATTATTGAAGAAGCTATAACGACATTTTTACAAAAGAGTACCTTACCTCATTACATAACCTCAAATATAGCAAAAAAGTCGTTCTCTTAACCAAAAACTTATAAATTAAATTGTACATAACCATAACATATTTATTAAAAAACGCACATTTTAAAGATAATTTGTCACGCATACAAAGTTCGTTAAGTAACTCAATAAAAAATTGGTATTTGATTTTCTTTAAATAGGTATTTTAGTGCGTTCTTATATACAAAATTAGGCAACACCGCAGTAGTGAGAGAGAGATTTGACTGCTGGAAGGAGCAGAACTCCAACAATAACCGCAATCGCGGGCAATGTGACGAGATGTTAAAAAAAGAAAAGCTAAATAAAACTGAGTGAATTATTGAACTAATTTTTAAAAAATGTATATTTTACAAAATTATAAACAATACATTTTAATTAGAATAAGCTAGAAAAATGTCATGAAGAAAGAATTAAAACTCCGAGACTAAATACCAAAAATAATGCTAAATCAAGCTACGAAAATGGTAATTTGGTCATACTGGTGCTAATACGACGTCACTCGTTGTCAAATTTGCTGAGAGCAAAGTAATGGTACGTCGGTAGGTGCCATCTCATTATTCTTTCCTCCATGACATATTTCAATATTTGTTTTCGCTTTGAGTATATTAGGCCATAAATAAATAAGTATAGTTTTGATAAGTTTTTCGGAAGTCGGGAGTTGACGAAGCATACGTTGGAAATCCTAGACGTTTAGCTATCATTACAGATAAAATTAAGCTTCATAGAATCTTCACCAAGAAATATACAGGGTGATAGGAAAAAAGTACCTAAAACTACGAAATCCCCCTACCTCCGAAACCAAGCATTTCACCCTTACGGTCACATATGATTTTCTGTTCCTATCGCCATCCCCTATCTTCCCACGTACACGTCCCTACGAAAAGAGGTACATCCTGTTCTTGATTCATTTGAATTTCATTCGGCACCAGCGATACTTTTTCTTAGCAAACATTAGCGGTTGGTAATGTGTTAACATGCATACCAAAGGCAGCGAGCAAAGATGTTTGCGCTTCTTACTTGGCCAAAGCTAGGGAGAAAAAAGTCGTCCAAGTTACTTAAGAGCAGTATTATTCAGACCGTTCTTGATTAATTTGGTTATATGACATGACCGTTTCCACGATATTCAATTCGAAAGTTTATTTAATTATTTTTTTTTTGTGCGTCCATTTTTTTCTTAATGTTAGTGGACCGCTCAACTTTTTGCTATTTTTAGTTAAGAATATGTCAATTATTAAAAGCCATCAGGTCAATTTACGATTTTTCACAAAGTGCTTCCTATTTCACATTATAAAAAAATTTTTTTGCATGGAAATAAATTTGAAAATTAGCTATTATAGCATGAAAAGCAGAATAACTGAGTCAGTTTTTCATCAGCCTTTGCAAATAGACATTCATTCTTTCTTTTTCTTGATTGGCGCGAAAAACGCTTATGCGATTTTGGCCGAGTTTAACAAAGTGCGCCAGTCATTTCTTTCTCATGCCAACCGTCATCTATTAGATACACCAAGTGAAGCCAAGTCCTTCTCTAAATATTTATTACACTCAAAACTAAACGTGTTCTTGGTACCAATTCAGTACTATTAGAGATACTACTTTTTACAAGGTAGTGCGTAAGAACATCGCCAAAGTTTAAAAAGGTCAGAAAAATTAAAAAAGATATTATGTTCACAGCAAAAATTCACACCACACGGGCGGCTCAGATCTTCTCTTTCTAAGCCCGGTAAGCCCGAAATTGACAATCAACTAAGTTATAGTTATTGAGTAGTTAACTCAATGGTGCGATAACCCGGTTTTTTAACTTTAAATCAAGATTTTGGTGGT
>JAYXIM010006724.1:0-64179 GCA_037575425.1 Anastrepha fraterculus | reverse complement strand
TTATTTGTTATTTCATTTTCACACTGAAAAATATTTTCGGAAATATGCTTACTTTTTACGCCTCTATAGTGGCCTAACCCCTAAAAAACCGCGCGTCATTCATTCAATTGATTACATTTTTTTTATCGCGCAAATTCGCAATAGCTTTTTCCACTCACATTTCACAAATTCGATTGCTTATTGCATATCGGCAGTTTAGAGCATTTGAACGCATCTTTTCGTTTCAATTTTCTATTCTCTTTATTTATTTTGATTAGGTGGGTATTTCATAGCTTCCATACCTTTTTGTCGCTTTCAACACTTTTTTTTTAATTTTGCTTTTGTTTTTGTGCATAGGTCGCTATAGGTGTCGAAATATTTTAGACACATTTTTTTCTATGCACGAGGCCTCAAGTGCTTTTGAAGCACCCTTTTAGTTGTGTCAATTTATTTTTTGTTGCTTTTTTTTTTGCTCTTGTACATACCAAACATTTTCCTTTCTCACTTTCCTCGTTGATTGCTTTTGGTGTTTTCACTCTTTTATTTCGGTATGAAATATTTGTGCAATTTTTGCTATTTTTTGTGTTCTTCTTCTTTTGTTTTTTTGTATAACATTCCATTTCAGTCATTTCTGTCGTTCAATTCCAATGAAAATGCAAAGCATTCCGATCGCACATTTCACTGTTTTGCTGTTATTTCATTTTATTGATTCCATTTTTGGCCGTTAGTGTTTTTCGCATTTTTACGTCCGATACCGTTCAACTTCAGCGATTTCGTTTTTACTTCATACATAAACAAACACATACATGTATATTTATATATGCGTATATATGTGTGTGTGTGTGAATAACTAAAGTGAGCGCTTGCCTGGCTTTGTGGTTCCCCGTACTGCAATGACATTTTCTATATCGTTTTTATTAAAATTGATTTATGGGTATGCGTGCACAGATGCATGAAGATTTATGGAAAATTAATATTTAATATGTTTTTTTTTATTTGTTTGTGTGGTACATGTGGCAATAACGAGTAAGTGAAAGAATGTTGCAAAGCGAAGTTCGCAAAAAGTAGTGCTTGGCATTAGTTGAGATTCTATATTTGAATTGGTGATACGAAATCCTTTTGGTGGCATAAAATATACAATACACAAGCACTCAAATCAAATGTAGGTATGTATGCATGTATGGGTAGAATAGAGTTTTTCGTTAACATGATAAGCCCCTGTTTCACAGCCACACACACACATATATACATGCATGGTATGCATGAAAGGCATCTTACAGGTATGAGGAGTGAGAACAAAGTAAACTTCCATAAAACGCCGATGCATGCAACCATATTTTTTTGACTGACAATGAGGTCATTTTTATATTATTCCATACGCCCACAAATCTTGTATAACAATCACTGATGCCAATTATTTTATGATATTGTACAAATAATTGGTAAAGCAAGGCTTTGTTGTCAATTACTATAAGGATTTACTCATCTTTATATCCATTCAAACACATCTTACGTGAAGCCTAACAACTAGCACCGCATTAAGTAGTTAGTAGACTCCATTCACTTTCAATTAAGCTTCCACAATTTCCACTCATCTCATTCACAACCCGCATATGGGAGGCTTACCCATTTCACTAAGTCATTACGGCGCTCGAAAAACTGGTTCACTTTTTCATATATTTCTCGTCATAAGTTAAGTGATGCAGGTTGTGAAATCACCTCAAATTGCTTTCATTGGTTACGGTTAGACGGTGCAATATTTATTTTGTGTCTGTTATACCCACATCTGAGTGTTTAGACAGCTGTCAGTTGAAACGATTATAGCGAAATCAATGAAAACAGGCAGCGGGTGAGTGAAATGTTTACCATAAATTACATGCGTACATATTTGAGATTTTTATATGTAATTGCTATATGTCATGCTTATTGCTTGACAGTATATCAAGAAATACTCCTTGAGGAAAAAAAATTAAAAATGTTATTGCAACTTTTCACTTTGCTGCCTTCGAATTGACTTGCAGTCACTGAAGGGCTTAATGCAATTTTGTTTTTATAATAAGGATTTTCCAATAAGAGGTGTTATTCCCGTAAGAGATCAATGGCTTCGTTGCTTGTGTGGCACGTAGCGCCGTCTTGTTGAAAATAAACGTTGTCCAGATCAATACCATCCAATTCCGGCCATAAAAAATCGTTAATCATCTCTCGATAGCGCAATCCATTCACCGTAGCTGTTGCTTCAGCTTCATTTTCAAAAATGATAAGGTCCAATGACTCCGCCGTACCATAAACCGCAACTAAACAGTCACACGTTGAGGATAGAGAGGCTTTTCAACAATAACTCTTGGATTTTCTGAGCCCCAGATCCCAGATTCGACACTTTTGCTTGTTGACGAAGTCACCGAGTTGGAAATGGCCCTCATCACTCAAGAAGATTTTTCGATGGAATTCCGGATCATTTTCATGCATTTCAACGATCCAATCAGCAAAGACACGACGTTGTTGATGATCGGCCGGCTTGAGTTCTTGTGTCTCATTGGACTTTATAAGCCTTTAAAGACCCAAATCTTTTCGCAAAATACGGTGTAATGACGTTTGTGGAATTCCCAATTCCACTCCAGAACGACGAGGAATGGTCAAACCTGGGTTTTCTTCAACACTTTCGGCTACAACAGCAATATTTTCGGGTGTTCTTGAGCGACGTGCACGGGTTTTATTCTTCACATCACTAACTTGTCCCAACAGCTCGAATTTTTTCACCAATTTCTGTATTGCGGTCTCGACAAGGTGCTTCACGATGACCCAAAAATGTTCGAGTTTTACGAACCGTCCATCCGTCTGCCAAATTTTCACCATTTTTATAGTGAATTTTAATAATTTCAATGCGTTGTTTAAGTGAGTATCGTTCCATTTTTATTAATGGTGTAGTTTCTACTTGTCAAATATCAAAAAATGACAGCATCAAAAGTGATATCTACCGAAATAGCTGGGCTATTCAAAATAACACCTGTTATTGGAAAACCCTTTAGTACATATGAATAACTGTTATGCGGCTGCCTCGACGGATTTTGTTGCGCGCTGTCATCGAGTCGTAGCTGGCTTCTAGTGCAATCCCATTTAAAATGTCAAAGCCAATGAAAGACTGAAACATGAAAGACGCATAAATATATGTAGGTTTAGAACTTTTTAGCTCACCAGATTAGACAAACAAAAACAAAAGAAATATTTATTTATTTATGTTACAGACTTGAACTAATAATACAATTATTCTTATTTGTAAAAAAGGAACACTGGCTGCCCCAACCTTCGGCTCGCTGATGTAGGTAAAAGTAACAGACAGTTAGCGTAGAGGTCTTATATGTAAAAGTGAAACAAGAAAATTTAATTAGTTAAGCCTATGACTACGGCGGCCGCCGTAGCCGAATGGTTAAGAAAAGCATTTTCTAATAGCGGTCGCCCTCGGCAGGCAATGGCAAACCTCCGAGTGTATTTCTGCCATGAAAAAGCTACTCATAAAAATATCTGCCGTTCAGAGTCGGCTTGAAACTGTAGGTCCCTCCATTTGTGGAATAACATCAAGACGCACACCACAAATAGGAGGAGGAGCTCGGCCAAACACCCAAAAGGTGTATGCGCCAATTATATACCTACCTATATATATGGTAAAAATATATAATAGTAACATCAAATCAATTTCAATCCTGATTTAACTAGAAATTCTGACATTTTTGATGTATTTTCTGAGGATGTAGTTCTTAACATTGTAGAAGGTATTTGGATTCGGAAGATACTTTCCGATTCGTTCAAAATGTCGGACAGTCGTCGTGTAGATGGCAGACCGCTAAAGATGATGACTGAGTATTGGGAGCATGGGGGGCTGAAACCATTGAAAACGTATGAATGTGATGGCGATTGTGTGCCCTAGTCGAAGGCGGACAAATTATTTGATATCATTGCAACGGCAATTTAATGGGGAGTTTGCTTTTATTCTGTTTGGATTATTTACGTTATAATGATGGGAAGAGGATCCCCAATTGACAATTTGTGCATTATAGTGCCTGTGATATATAAATTCGTATACGTATTTTTCGAAATACATATAGTCGAAGGTTATAAGTGGTTCTTTTCCAGCGAGTTTAGCCAGTTCGTCCACTAGATTGTACCCTTTTATGCCTGCATGGCGTGGAGTTCACATAAGTTTTATGCGGTCGCTATTTTTTAATAATTTGCTCCGGATACAGGAGCTGACGTAGCGTCTTGTTGATTGAGTTTCAGTGACTGATTTGCTATGCGTGCAAATTACTGCTTTCGGTAAAGAGCTTTCAGCGCAGGTAATACCATGAATGATCGCTGCAGCCTCGGCTGTATAAACGGAGGCATAGCTAGGGAGGAGGACGGCCGTGATTGTTTCTCCTTTCGAGTTGAGACAACTGCAAACGAGGTGTTAGTATCTGTTTTCGATCCATCAGAGAAAATTAAGTTCCATTCGGGAAGTAGAGCAGTTACGGCTTCTGCGAAAAGACGTTGGTAAACAGTAACATTGGTGTGATTTTTACCACGTTTCGCTAAGTTTAATATAAAATTCGATTTTTTCATCAACCATGGGGGAAACAGTACATTTTGGCGAAGTGAAGCGGAAGTGATACCAATCTCTCTGGCGTAATCGATGCACAGTGCAAGCACCGATTTGCGACGTGGAGTCTTACTTCTTTGAAGCTCACCTCCCACTGCTTCATACATATAAGCGCTGTTGTAGCAAAGAAATAGCTCAGGTATAATCTATAAGCAGAATGTTAAATTTATTCGTTTTGCAAAGTTTTCAAAAAAAAAAAAAAAAAATTTACTTTTACCAGAATAGCCCATTAGAATTTTTAACCTCTAGCTGTCTCCGATATTCACTTTTTCTTCGGACTCTATAAAAAGGCAACCAATAGGCAAATTCTGATAAAAGTAATTCTTTGAATTAAAGGGTTTGCAACCTTTAAAATTCACTTTTTTCGACTTTCAACTAAGTTAAATGACTTCCAATGAAATTTCGCTAGAAATAATTGTTTAAAATATCTTAAGCACTCCAGAAACCTCATAAATTTCACATTTTCCTGACTTTTCGGAAGCAAGATGAATAAGAAAAATTTCCAAGAAGTATTTCTTCAAAATATCTTAACCTGCTAAAGACCTTCTGAGCTGAGATATTTATTTTTAGGCTATAGTATTAAATTTAATATTTAGAAAAAAATATCAAAGCAACCCTTTTGTGGGAAAGCTAATAATATATAAATTTTATTTTACATGTACTCGCATTTCATCTAAACGATCCCAAGTCAAGTTGCCAAGCATTTTGGACGTTATTGTCTATTCTTCTTAAAATTCTTTTCATATAATAATTTTAAATAATAAGAAGTAAATTGAACAAATTTCAAAAAATAAAAATTTAAATTATGATATTAGTGATGAAAACTATTCGAATTTTTTGAATAGAATTTTTTTTAACACAATATATTTTTAGTTTTATAGAATAAAAAATAATTTTTAAAAATGGTTTCGGGCTCAATTTTGACTTAAAAAAAAACAAAAAAAAACCTAACTATTTTCATAAATTTCGCATTTTCCTGATTCTGTAGCCCAGAGCCGATTAGGGGTATGTTATGGAACACACCTTCTTAATTCTTTTCACCATGAGCGAAATATTCCTTAGTATGAAATTTGTTTTATATGAACAGTGGCTAACAAAAAATTTGAACGCTTTTTCAAACGAAAACATATTTTGGATGGAAATTAATAGAAATAGTTTGTTGTAAATGTTGAAGAAAAATAAATTTTAGTTAAGAAAAATCATAATAAAAAAAAAATCCGACATACGGGTCGAATGGACCCGGCAAGTAGATAAAGGTTTAAGAAATGCACAATAACATACTATTTTCAGATTTTTTATTTAATCGTAATAATAAAAAAGAATCCGACATCCGTGTCTAATGGACCCGATAGGTAAATGAAGGGTTAAGAACTGTACAATAAAATACTTTTTTCAGAATTTTCATTTAATCGTATTAATAAGAAAAGAAATCCGACATACGGGTCGAATAGACCCGGGAAGTAGATGAAGGGGTAAGAAGTGTACAACAAGAACTATTTTCAGAATTTTCATTTAATCGTAATAATAAAAAAGAATCCGACATCCGCGTCTAATGGACCCGATAGGTAAATGAAGGGTTAAGAACTGTACAATAAAATACTATTTTCAGAATTTTCATTTAATCGTATTAATAAGAAAAGAAATCCGACATACGGGTCGAATAGACCCGGGAAGTAGATGAAGGGGTAAGAAGTGTACAACAAGAACTATTTTCAGAATTTTCATTTAATCGTAATAATAAAAAAAATCCGACATCCGGGTGTAATGAACCCGGTAGGTAAATAAGGGGTTAACAAGTGTACAATAAAATACTATTTTCAGAATTTTCATTTAATCGTAATAATAATAAAAAGAATTCCGACATACCGGTCGAATGGACCCGGCCGGTGAACTAAATGTTAATACATGCACAATAAAACAAAACATCAAAATATTAAATTTTTATTCACATGCTTCATTGTGCCACTGAGACGAAGCTCGCAATTTATGCTTATTTTTTCTGCTGCTTAGGCCAGTCCAGCACTTTAATCCGAGTCTCAAGACCGTTAAAAATTATGGGAAAAGTGGAAAAAATCAATAGCTTAAATAATATTATTTACATTTTGTATTTATTATTATTATTTTTATTTTATATTTATTATTTATATTTTATATATTTTTAAAAGTTTTTTATATCATATTTCTTATTAATAAATATTTTTATGACCCTTCAATCGCTATTCTACCACCTGCTAATACATTTATGCCGACCACTGCATGCACACACACACACATATATATTTCTTAAACTTTTAGCTTAAAACCCTTAATTGATAGATTTATGTGCGCTCAGCCAAAACGAGCCATACTGCCGCCTCTATGCTTCTTGAATATCAAGAATATGCAACATTTCAAATGAAAAATGAAATTTCCAAATATCCTAATTGTGTGGGGGTGCAAATCCCTTAAGTACTTAATTGGCAGAAATACTAAAACTCCACTTTTAATGCAGGCATATTTTTACAATTCACAAATACATACAAACAAATCCTATTTTTGTGTGCACCTTTCGTTATTTATAGCTCGAGTGGAGGTAGAATAAATTTGTTAAGCCTCTCTCTCACTCTCTTTCTGGTTCTATTTTGAGATGTTTTGTTAGTCAAATAGAAATAAAATATGAACACCAAATTGTTTGACTATAAAATATTTGCTTTTGCTTTGTCTGTCCATGTTTGTTGGTATTTGTATTTTAGGTATTTTTTGTGTGTGCACAGTATTTATGTATTTATGGTAATTTATTGTACCTACTACTGTCCTGCCATTAGAGCTACAGTAAGAAAGCATTGCCTATCCTAAGGCGCTCATGTAGCCAACCTATTCAATTAAAATATACCTACATAAGCGCATATATTATATTTGAAAAATGAGAAAATTTTTAGTAAAAAATACTAAATTTCACATTGCTTCGTGAAAGAATCTGAAATATTTTCCAGAATATTGCACAATGGTTATATGCTGCTTTTGCTTCCCTCTTTGGACGGCTCACAGGCGCTTGAAGCAATTGGGAAAAATATGTATGCAAACATAAAAATGTGAAAAGAAAAAGAAGAAGAAAAAACAAAAATAATAATAAAAATATGAAAAACACTTTTGCATAGAAAACGCAAACAAAAGCAATGTTCAACTTGATAGCAGCGCACAGATGCAATACGCTTGCATGTAAGAGTAACAACGACAACAGCAACAACAACAACAAGGCATAGCTGTGTCATGAGGCACGTAGCACAAGCAAATATGCAGCTACACATTTTTCTCCGAAAGTGTTTACATACAAGTACACAGATTTACTACCACACACACACACATAGCAAAGCATGCGCTCGCATGAGTCCTGATAAATGCATATGTGTGTGTGTAGTTACTTGAATGTCGCTCAGTACGGCCGAAATGCATGCAAACATGCATACATACATACACACTTATGCCACCGGCTAACAGGCAGCCAGCCAAGGGGGAGCGAGCAGTGAGGATCACTAAATACTGCAAACCGGTGCAATTTTCTATGCATTTTCCCTAGGCAAAATATGCATAAAAGAATTTCCATATCAATTACAATTCATAATAATAATGTAACCGGGCGCAACAGCAGAGAAAATCAGATTGCAGTGTATGTGTGCGGAGGCATGTAAGCGTAGTGAATGATAATAGAACGAACGAACGGCGGCCATACGCATTGAGTCGTCCGCATTACAACTCTCACAAGTGAGGGGGATGTGTGCTCATAGTAGTAAGGAAGCTGTCAGGCAGGCAGGCAGGCAGACAGGCAGGAATACAGGAAGATGCGCTGAGCAAAGTAGTAAAGAGGCGAGAACGGCACAGTTCGTTGTGGCTCCCGACAGTTTTTTGGTATGCCCCGTAAAGTATAAGAGCTCTAGAGAGTACTGACATACACGCGCACATATACACACACATACGTATAAACATGCGCAAGTGTATTTGTGTATGTTCATAAGAAGTGATTCGAGGCTGCTTGGAGTACTTTGAGCATGTTGCATGCAACTTACAGTACATATAATGACGATTATGACTGCAGCAAGCCTCGCACAGCAAGTAATGTGAGACACGTCGCCACAGCCACACACATACACATACACATGCACATATGTTTGTAAGTGGCAGTGTCATAACGAGTACAGAGCATAAGAATTTCGAATGTATGTATGTATGTATGTGCATATTTATGAGGCGCATGTGTGCGTGCAACTCTATCATCGATGGTAATGATGAGGACGTATGTGAGCTGCATGTTGCCACTGTGTACACTTGCATATCATTGCACACATACACTCTGCTTGCATGCCGGTGCTGTTGTTGTTGTTATTGCTGATGATGTTGATAAACAAGCCAGCGCAAGTAAGCAAACAAGTGCTTTAGAAAATTTTAGTGCACAAAAATAGCAGCGTCAGCAAGAATTTATAACCACCAACGCATCCCCTGCGCTCGTGCAGCCAAGCGACGATCCAGGCAAACGACGAACAGCACCAGCAGCATGCTTTTTAAAAGGGATTATCCATTACAGTATAATAAATAAGTATATGTACGTGTATATGTATGTGTGTGTATGTAGTTGTGTGTGTGTAAGGCAGTAATTGGGAAAAGCGGATGTTTATGCGATGTCGTAAAATATTTTTGAGTAGGAGCAGGCAAGATGCAAATATCTTAGAGAGGACACACAGCTACATGTACACACACATATATAGCTATTCACACACACACAGATATAGCTATTCACACATACCTATTCACACACATTCCCATATGCATGTAAACTCCTAGAATATGGGCACACAGTGACCATCATGCATTTTCATTTATGGAATAATGAAGAACTGAGAAATGAAATGAAAATAAATGACTTAAAGGAAAAGGAACACATTTTAATTGTATGGACGTTGAAACGAGAACCGTGCGAAATTGACTATATTGACAAAATATTTTCGAGTATATTTAATGCACTTAGAATAACTCTTATTGTCCATTAGACAAACGAGGAATTAGATCCGGGGGAAGGGCGTATAGTTTACCTTCAACCTATATTCACTGGTTTTTCGAAACTGATGGTACCTTTTTCTTTGGGCTCCTATTATTTTAGATATTTGTAGTACACTTTTGAATAGTCTTGCCATTGGCAGTGTTGGTATTAGCAAATTTACGGTACGATTTTTTGGGAATTTTTTTTTTCAAAATTCAAAATTTAGTTCTTCTTTTTTCGGAATTCATCATGATTTAGCTGCTTTGTAGAGCACATTTCCATGCGAATTCAAGTTTTTTTCACATGAATTTCCACTCTCGCAAGTCCTACTTATTTTATAAATAAATCTTTTTCTAGTCTATTGTTTTATGTAGTGCTATAATTTGCCATATTTCGTTGAGAGCGAATAATTTTCCGAAAATGTGCAAACAAATAGTTGGGACTGTAACTCGCTCCGTGAAATATTTACGGCCACATTTAATATATTAAAATCACCTTCGGCTGAATAAAAGCTGAAATATTGCTTCGACTCCCCTCTTAGTTTCTTTTGTTGGTACTTTTTTGTTTTTGTGGCACGTGCAATTATAACTCAAAGTGCCTCAAAGGTGACTTGCCCTTTGAAGTGCCCTTTGATTCGTTTCCACGGCAACGCACGATTAAATCATTTGAAAGTCACAATTTGAAAAGAACTGAACAACTGTAAAAAAATTTTATGAAATAAAATTAAAAATTAAGAATTAAGTCAAATAAAATGAAATGAGAATAAAATGAAACGAAATGCTATGCAACAAAAATAAATTAAATGGAATTGAATGGGAATGGAACGAAACGAAATGCAAAGAATTAAATGGAACAAAATGAAATGAAACATAAAGAAATTATGTTAAATGAAACGAAATTAGATACAATTGGAACGAAATGATATACAGGAAATGGAATGCACATAAAAGAAATAAAATGGTACGAAATAAAATAAATCGTGAGAAAGGAAACGAAATGAGACGAAATACGCGCAATGAAATGACATAAAATAAAAAAAGTTTGCGTTAAATCAAATAAAATAAGGTAAATTGAAACGAAAGGAATTCAACTAATTTGAATGGAAATTAAATTAGATAATGACATGCTATATAATAAATTAAATTGAAAATTTTAAGCTAAACTGAGCTGCATGAAATAAAAAAATTAACTAAATAAAATGGAAGGAAATTAAATCGAATATAATGGATTTTGATTAAATAAACGAAACGACACGAAAATGGAACGAAATGATATGCAATCAAAATGAAATGAAATGAAATAAAATAAAATAAAATTATGGGAAATGAAATGAAATAACATACAACAAGTTATAGGAAATGACACCAAAGGAGGTGAAATTAGATGAAAAGGCGAAGAGAAATTACTTGAAATGATATTTTTTAGTTTATGATATTTATTCTTCTCTCTCCTTTCTCGTTCTAACCGGCGCCAATTGGACACACCAAGTGAAGCCAAGTCCTTCTCCACCTGATCTTTCCAACGCAGAGGAGGCCTTCCTCTTCCTCTGCTACCACCAGCTGCATCGAATACTTTCAAAGCCGGAGCGTTTGTATCCATTCGGACGACATGACCCAGCCAACGTAGCCGCTGGATCTTTATTCGCTGCGCTATGTCTATGTCGTCGTAAAGCTCATACAGCTCATCGTTCCACCGTCTGCGATATATGCCGTTACCAACATGCAAAGGTTCAAAAATCATACGCAGAATCTTTCTCTCAAATACTCAAAGCGACGCTTTATCGGATGTTGTCATCTTCCGCACTTCTGCGCCATACGTTCGGACGGGCATAGTGAGAGCCTTGTAGAGTGTTAGTTTTGTTCGTCGAGAGAGGACTTTACTGCTCAGTTGCCTACTTAGTCCAAAGTAGCACTTGTTGGCAAGAGAGATTCTACGCTGGATTTCAAGGCTGACATTGTTATCGGTGTTAATGCTGGTTCCTAAATAAACGAAGTCCTTTATTTATTATCTTGAGTAAAATTATTTGTACTGAACTGAACTGAAATTGAAATGAATTTATCTGAAATAAAATAAAATAAAATAAAATAAAATAAAATAAAATAAAATAAAATAAAATAAAATAAAATAAAATAAAATAAAATAAAATAAAATAAAATAACGAGATCCAAATGCCGCTGCAGACAGATGTCGAAGATGCAATAGTCGAAGTGAGACATTAGACCACGTGCTAGCGGGATGCTCCACACTGGCAAACTCTATGTACCTGAAGCGACATAATGACATCGCGAAAATAATCCATCTAAACCTGACACAGATGTACAACTTCAATCCAAGCAAAATACCGTACTTCAGATACACCCCAGAACCTGTTCAAGAAGACTCCAACTACCTTCTATATTACGACCGAACAATTTTAACAAATGCCACAAGAGACCACAACAGGCCAGATATTTTCCTTATTGATAAATCCCAAGCGACTGGTTATATAGTTGATATTGCTGTTCCTCTAAACAGAAACATGCAAAAAACATATGCAGAAAAAATATCCAAATATTCTGACTTAGGCATTGATGTCAAACGCCAGTGGAAGCTAAGGAAGGTGCACATACTACCAATTATCATCTCAGCCCACGGACTAGTGCATAAAAACTTAGCAGACAACGTCAAAACTCTTCAACGTCCAGAATATTTAATTTTCGACATGCAGAAAGCAGCTTTACTCAATTCTTGTCATATAGTCCGAAACTTTTTACAGTAAACGTTTTTCTTGTTAGTAAATTTGTTAACTATTTTGTATAATATTTATATATATATTTAATTGTAATATTTTGTACCTGTTATAAATTATTGGCTTGCAGCTAAGCTGTCGCCAATTAATTTAAAACACTCCTTTTTTGGGATGCAATAAAAAAAAAAAAAAAAAAAATAAAAAATAAAATAAAAAAAAATAAAAGAAGATGTCATGAAATGGAAGTAAAATCAAATAAATTGAATAAAAGAAAACTAAATAATGACGATTTCGATGAATTTACGTTCATTAACTTTTCTTAATTTTTGAACTGTGACCCTCCGAATATATCACAACGGATCGGCAAGGGGCTAAGTGAGTTGGTTTAGGAACCGGCTGCCTTGTTCTAAATCTCTGACTAAAAAACTTCTTCTTCTAACACATCTATATAATACCAAAGATAGAACATCCACATTGTTAATTTGGTTCTTGAATATTCGCTATTGTTTTTGTACGAAAGTATAGATTGATACATAACAAAAACCATATAACTTAAATTTGAAAATTGTATTCCAAAATGACAAAAAATCCACAAACTCTTAATACCAATTCCACGGTTTCATTAGAACTTCTTGTAAATATTAACATTTTCTTTGTATAATATATTAATAGTATAAGAAATTAAAACAAGTTTCTTTCAAATGTAAAACCTTTTATTGCTATCAAGTTTCAGTCATTTGAAGCTATATGCACTAAAATGCAGGTAGATCTAAATAAGATTGAGTATTGGTGCGAATTGCATGGTCTTTTGGTGAATCCTATAAAAAGTACCTTAGTGCTTATCACTAGGAAACGCAATATGGAAGGCCTGTTAGTACCCACATTGAAAGGGGTAACACTGCAACTGTCTTCTGAGGTTAAATACTTAGGAGTAATTCTAGATAGTGAGATTACCTGGAAGAAGCATGTCGAGCAGAAGGTCTCTCGAATGTTAAAACTTTTCTGGCAGTGTAAGAGAACCTTTGACAAGATATGAGGTCTAAGACAGGAGATTGTACACTGGTTGTACATCACCCTGATGAGACCCATTATTACTTACGCCTCTGTAGTATGGTGGAAAGCCACAATGGTTAATTCCAGAGTAAAACCCCTAAGCAGGCTACAGAGAAGTGTGTGTTTGGATATCACAGGTGCCATGAGTACGACATCTGGTGATGCCCTTAATGCTATTCTGAACTTGCAACCTCTAGATCTTCAAATTCGAAAGGAAGCAATGAAGGCGGCGTACAGGCTCAAGTTAAACGGTCACAGACCACAGTCCACTGTCAGTGGACAATCGGGTGCCTTTCGTTAGCTTCGGTAGGAAGTATGATATTTTGATCCCAGATAGGGATCAATGGTTAAGTCCAGAGAACGGATTAACGGGAAATCAGCACACTTTCTAAATCCATGAATCAAAAAAAATCAATGGTAGCGGATCTGGGTGGTACTAAGACGAAGACACACATCGATCCAACTATGGATTGACGACTTCATGAGGCCCACCCATAAAAGTCATTGGTCTGAGTTGAACTCGTGCAGATTAGCCAAGTGCTTTGTAAAACAAACAAATAGGAAAACTGCGAGCTTTCTCCTATATAAAACTCAGCAGAAACGACCTAAGAGTACTGGTGGGTGCAATCGCAGGGCACAACGCCTGTGATCAGCATATGGCTCTCATGGGAATTATTAGCGATCCAATGTGTCTTTCCTGCCGTGAGAATGAGGACACTGCAGAGCATTTTCTCTGTAGCTGTTTGGCGTTTTCTAGAATCTGACTTAGACTTTTGGGTTGCGATGTACTTAGTATAGATAAAGTTAATACTTTTCCTCTTTCGGATCTCTCTTCATCAATTAATCCAAAAGATGTGCGGAAGAGTCATCTCAAACCAGTTTTCTGGTCTTACCAATCACGTTTAATCATTTCTAACTCTATTCTTTCTACTGAAATCTATCCGAGTGTAGTAAAATGGTCTCCTGGCTGAGTGCTTGGACTTGCATACTTAATTTAAAAGGGTATGTACATATATACATACCTATGTAAGTACTTAAAGCAGAAAGTGCATCCACTTAAAATTGGTCTTATCTACAAGCCAAATGAGAAGAAAAATTCCATCAAACGCTCAAAAACGACTGACTACATTGACTTCCGGCTTGAAACCTTAAAGTAATTGCAAATGTTTTTTTTTTTTTTTATAGTTCGTAAGAAATGGCAAATATTCAGTTACATTTACGCTATGAAAAAAACTCTATATAGGAACTACCTGACGTTCATAATTCAGCCAGGCGTTCCATTTTCTCTCTAAAAAAGCTCTGAAATATGTTTCTCTATTTTTCAGACTTTTGATAACTTTCATTAAACATTTGATTTTTTTTTTCATGTTAAAATTATCTTGAAATAGTTGAACGCCTAACAGTCTAGATTTCTTTCCGAGTTTTGTGCTGCAATGAAATAATTTGAATGAATGGATCGAAAAAATATTAGTGTCTCATCTTGCATTACAACTTAAATTCACCCGTGCAATTTCTTCACGTACTGTACTCGAGTAAATATTTATCTTTTTCTACATACCATTCATAAATGAAACTAATACATTCTGTATGCACCCGAGAATGCGCCTCAATGTATGCAAACAAACTGCTTAGTTGGTCTCGTTGCGGCAGTCTATGGGGGAAATAGACAACTAAAGCGGTTGGTAATTGCATTCAATGAAAAGTAATAGATTTACGCACATACATACATACATAACGCCGTAGGCTCACAACATCCTGTCAGTTGAAAGGCGGTAATACTTAGTTGCATATGCAAAATCGGAAAAATGAAGGAGTTACTAGCAGAGAAAAAAACAAACAAACAAGTTTTAACATAAAACGAGAGCTTTAGTAGCTCAACGAATTTCCTGTTGCCTTTAGATGGAAACTCAATTTGAATTTCATGCACACTAAAAATAACAAAAACAAAACTAAGAGGCGCCGTAGTTACGTGAATTTGGAATTACATATAATTTGCTTAGACAAATCAGATAAAAATCTCCTATGCATTGATTTTTAGTTTGTGGGGAAACTAGAAAATTTGAACCAAATATTCTGAACCAAATTTATGTGTGAATATGTACGTGTAAGCACTTGTACTGAAAACATATGCGACCAGCCGTTTGAGTTTGTGCATGACGACCATTCGGCTGCTTACGGGTGATTAGTAATTCAATGAGGGCATGAAATATTAGACCATTTATTTCTAAAAGGGCGATCAGAGGTAATCAGCAGGCATTGGCAAACCTCTGGCTGCATTTTTGCTGTAAAAGGCTTTTCATAAAAGGCTTTCCACTGTTTGGAGCCGGCATACAACTTTAGGGGGCTCCATTTATTTTACCCTATTGAGAGGTGGGGAAGAACCTCGGTCAAACACCTAAAGAAGGATTCAGGAATGCAATTATACAGTCCACGTAGAAGAAAATGTACACCCCACATTGACTATTTATTTATTTATTGTGACTTAATTAAGTAGTTCCATCTTTATACAAAATTCGAAGTATTTTTCATGCAACATATATTTTCGTAATTTTTTTCTTTTGTTTGGTAGTACCAGAAAGAAACCTATGAAATGGGACTTTCAGCTATTAGTCCATAGATGTCCATAGGAGTATTTTTAAACCTTTCCAAATGTCTTGTTTTTTTCGTCTGTCATCTGTCAACAATATTCAGTTCATTGTTTGTTACGTTTCATACAACAATGCATTTTTGTCGCTATTAAAAATGTCGAATTTCGTGCCTTCAAACTACGATTTGCGGACATCTGTTATCAATTGAAGAAAAAAGCTTCTCAAGCTCATCAAATGCTTATAGAAGCTTATGGTTAGAGCATGAAGTAGAGCACTGTTCTTCAGGTGGTTTGAAAAATTCCGAAGTGGTGATTTTAGCGTGGAGAACGAGTCCGTGGCCGGCCACCGAAAAAGTTTGAGGACACCGAATTGCAAGCAGTGTTGAATAAAGATGATGGTCAAACGCAAGAAATGATGGCAGATCAGTTCGAAGTGACCGAAAACACCATTTCCAATCGTTTGAAAGACATGGGCATGATTTTAAAGGTCGCAAGATGGGTGCCGCATGAACTGACTGAAAGGCAGCAAGAGAACCGAAAAACCACTTGTGAAATGCTGCTCTCCCGGTTCAAAAGGAAGTCGAATCGATACGAGTGATGAAAAATGGGTGAATTTCTTCAATCCCAAGCGTAAACGATCGGATGGTTCGCCCGGCCACAAGCCAAAAATAACGGCCAAACCAAATCGCTTCGGCCGCAAGGAAATGCTGTGTGTTTTGTGGGATCAGCGTGGTATGATTTGGTACGAGCTGTTCAAACCAGTTGAAACAGTTGACAGTGCACGCTCAATTGGCCGACTTGAACTGAAAAGCTATATACCGAAAATGCCCAGAATATGCCGATCGACGTCACAAAGTAATTTTTCTTTATGACAATGCACCGCCACATCGAACAAGAGCGACCCCGGAATTGGTGGAGACATACGATTGAGAACCGCTGGTGCATGCGGCTTACTCATCAGACTTGGCGCCTTCCGATTATCATTTGTTTGCATCGATGGGCCACGCACTTTCCGAGCAGCGCTTCAATTCTCACGAAGAAACCAAAAAACTGCTCGATGATTGTCTTGGGCCAAAGACGGCCAATTTTTTTACCGTCGCATCCACAAATTTCCTGAAAGATGGGAAAAATGTATCGCTAGCGATGGCTATTATTTTGAAGATTAAATTTGTAACTATTTTTTGTTAATAAACGTTTACTTTTGTTCGACATTACCACATTTTGCCTTGAATATGGCCTTGAGACGGTCCAGCAACGAATCGTAAGCTGCCCGAATGTGACTTGCAGGTATTTTGGCCCACTCGCGGACAATGGCTTTTTTCAGCACCTCGAGACTGGTGAATCTTTTAGTTCGGACTCTGCCCTCCAAAATGGCACAAACACAATCATCCATCGGATTCGCGACTGGTTAACTTGAGAGTCATTGTGTGGACGTTATAAAGCTCGAAAAGTTGTTTTTTACCCATTCTTGGTTCACTTGAGCTTTGTGAGCTTGTGTCGAGTTCTGTTGAAACGTCCATGGTCTGCCAGCGAATTGTTTGTTTGCTTTCGGCATCAGAGTAACCTCCAGAATACTTTACCGATAAAATTTTGCATTAACTTTGACGTCAGGCTCGACGTAATCGATGGGAGAGCACCCATCTGCGGTTACAGCGGGCCAAACTATTACCTGTGGTAGGTGATGTCTCCTGGTGGCCAATCAATGACTCAAATTCTCATACGAAGGGTCGGTCAATATCGGTCCTTTAGTTTTGGGAGTTTACGAATTCTTCTATTTGAAAATTTTTTTCGCCAGTAAACACAATGTTTGGATATTGACCGCTTTCGGTCAAGCAAAGCAACTCCTTCGCTCTCTCAAGTCAGACTTGTTGCTGCTTTGGTGTGAGATCATGCGCCTTTTCGATCTTGTGAGGCTTGACCTTGAGATCATTTTTCAGTATGCGGCGGATGCTACGGTCAGATAGTTTCAATTATTTCATCAGTTGATTGGCACTTCGTCGAGGATTTCGCTCAAGTGGCTTCTTCACATTTTGAACCATTTCACGTGACGTTGTAGTCTTTTGATGACCTCCTCCATGACGTTTCGCGTTGCTACCAGTATCATTGTAACGAGTAATGGTGCGATAAACAATTTTTTTTTTTTTTTGTAATTTAAGGTGCTCGAGCTCACGAACAATCGCTGGTTGTGATTTTCCTGCCAATTATGAAAAACATTTTTACGACGTCAGTCTTAATTATATTGGACTTCACCTTGAAATTTCCATATCAGGAGATCGTAGTTATTGAAATCGCCGCTTGACTACTGGATTCGATAGTGCAGGGGTTCCACAAACAGCGGAAATATAAAAAAAATCGAAGTTGAGTGATCCTCTATTTAAATTCGTAATGTACGGGCAGGCGATCTGTCTCACTATTAGAGAGCTGCTGTGTTATTGTAATAACCTTCACCAATTGCGTTCTTGTTATGACTTCTTGTGAGTAAAGTACTGATTAGTCCTACGATATCCGCGATTCCCATACCTGTGTGTCATATTCTGAGTAGAACACAGAGTTAGCACGAAGAACTTTATCTTGTCAAAAGGAAATTCATTTAATAGGGATAAAGAAAAGCTCTAAAGAGATTCTTAGTCGCTCTTGCAAGTGAAAAAAAAACTGGTAATAATAAATATATAAATAACAAAACAAAAAAGATAAATCCATATGTATAAAGAAGCATCCATTTCTTCAATTATGATTTATTTACTGTCTTGCACTCGCACATTCTGGCTTGCTTTCAGCCATTCAAGCAATGTTCGTAACACTTTTGTTTCTGTGACCCCAATGAAAATATCAAACGTACATTTGAAAGCATGCAAGACTTTAAAGTTACATCATCACTTACAAAATATGACACACATCCATACACACGTACGTACTAACTTACAAACAGCGTCACATACAAAGCCAAGGAAGGAAGCAAGCAGCGAGGCGGTGCAACTCAATGGAAGTTTACGTAAATTTCTTTTTATTGTCAACATTTCAGCGAGCAAACCAACCGATAACGAACTCCGACTTAACAAATGGATAGCAGTAGAGAGCGCAGCAGAGGAGGGAAATGGCATAGAAACATTGTTGCTTCCATCCAATTTGGGACATCGCAGCGCACGAAGCTCATAAGTTTAAGTTGCTGGCATGTGCAACAAGTTCTGTGCTACTCAAACGCATGCATAGACACAGACAAATGCACGTACATACGAGTAATATTTCTAACAATAAATGGAAGAACTGATAAAAGTGCTATGCAATAGTGATGATAGTCCAGGGATTTCGGGATCAAGGGATTTCGCGATTAGTAATTTCTTACGTAGAAGAAGCTTAAAGAAGCCCACTAATTCTTATTTTTCGTTAGCTAGTAATAAAAAAAATTTGTATTCTTTTGTTATGTAGTTAGAAATCGAAAATCAATTAATTAATTTTGACATTTTGAGGTGAAACTTCTAAGGCGTCGATGGACGAGCGAGAATAGAGATTAAAATTTCAAGGCCATTCAACGTTTTGGGCATTTTCGTTCTGCGAGAGAGAAAAAAGATATAACATAGAGGAAAAGGAGAGAGAGAGAGAGCTATACCTTATATATATCTTAGATACACTTAAGGCTATTTTTCCGGAGTTCTTCCTTGTGGTTGCTAATTTCTAGTGGGAAATAACACTGCCTACTTTTTGCCGCTTGTTTGTTGGTGCAAACTTGTAGGAAATATATTTTTGGTGCCTACTTTTTGGCGTTATATTTCTTTGGTGCCTACTGTTCGAGGCGTTTTTTGGTCCCAATTTTTTTTGCGTGTTTTTTGTGCCTACTTTTTGGCGCTTAGTTCCCTTTCCTGGCTAGTGCTTGTGCGTACTACAAAGTACTATCCATTCCGGCGTCGGCTTTATTGGTATTGCCTTGCGGTAATTTGTGCCGTTGCTACGGTCTTGGAATCGATGCGTTTGTGCGGGTGCTAAACGCTTGGTGTGGTGCGCGTTGTTGCTATAGTTTGTGTCTGGCGTTTACCTACACCGGTCGACCCTTCTCCGTTTTTTGTAAATTTTGTCTATTTGTATTCTCTGCAAATGTTGTGAATTTATTTAGGTATATATTCTTTCTCTCTTTCTATCTCTCTCTTTCATTCTCTCTCGGGTCTCTCCCTCTTTCTTTCTTTGCCTGCCTTGAAAGTTTCACTTCTGTGCGCTACACGCACTTTTTTTTCAAGTTATTTTTTCTCAAATTTTTTTATAATTAAAAATTTTTTCTATTGTTTTTCTTATATAAATCCATCTCCTAGGCATCGTGATTTGATATTATAAAGAAATTAAAAAAAAAAAATTTGTATTTTATGTACTTTTGCCATTCGATACTTAAATAACGAAAATCAGTAAAAAAATATTTTTTCTGTGGTTTTTCTTATGTAATTAGGTTTCTAAACCACGAAAATCAATAAAAGTAACTTTCGATTTTTTCCCCAAAACTATTTTTTTAACATTTTTCTTTTTTTATATATTTCGTTCTCTGCAACACGAAAATCGATAAAAGCTCAAACTTTTTTCAATTTTTTCTTAAGTAAATAGATCTCTAAACGACGAAAATCAATTAAAGTACTGTTAGCATTGTTTGTCCAAACTAATTTTTCTCAAATTTTTATTTTTTTCCTTATTGTTTTTCTTATATAAAAAAAAAATATTTCTTCTTTATTTGTTTATATTTTTATTCGAACTCTAAAGCACGAAAATCAATACGAAATTGTGAATTTCTTCTCCACCTGTATTGCGGTAGTGGTCGTATTGTGCTTATTAGGTATTTAAAAGCTGTTGTCTTCTGTTTTGTTACTAATGAAATAATTTCAACTCTAATTAAAAAAATATTTAAAACCCATTTATCTATTTTTTTTGTTTATTATTTAGTATTTATTATTTATTCTTTATTATTTATTATTTATTATTTATTCTTTATTATTTCTTCTTTATTATTTTTTATTTATTTTTTATTATTTATTATTTATTCTTTATTATTTATTATTTATTATTTATTATTTATTATTTATTATTTATTCTTTATTATTTCTTCTTTATTATTTTTTATTTATTTTTTATTATTTATTATTTATTCTTTATTATTTCTTCTTTATTATTTTTTATTTATTTTTTATTATTTATTATTTATTATTTATTCCTTATTTTTTTATTTATTTTTTATTATTTATTATTTATTTTTTTTTTATTATGATTTATTTATTTTTTATTATTTATGATTTATTCTTTATTATTTTTTATTATTTGATAGGAGACTTCTCGGACAATGTTGCAAATGATGTAAATGTTTCAAACAACTCCTGGGATTTCGGGATCATAAAAATTGGAAAAAATTGGCGTCCCTGCTATGCATACTTACACACTTATAAACATGCATGCATATTCATGCATGTTTTATTTACAATCGCAACAATACACCACTACAGCAACGCGTGTTGCCGCACGTGCCACAGCGAAAGTTTTTAATAACAGCAAAGCAAAACGCAGAAGCAAAGGATTATTAAATTTTTACATATGACTATAGAGAAATATGAATATGGGCATATATGTACATACAAACACACACAGTCATGCATACATACATACATACATACACTCTACAATATTGTCTACAGCTGAGAGCAAGCGTTGCGTTTGATGGCATAAAACGGATAAAAAAGTCGGTATTCAGATTTTTAAGTTAAAACAAAGTAACTTACTTCTGCCACTCGAGCGCAAATCCTCTTCATATCCCAGAAGTTTAAAGTAGCAAAAAGTGTAAGAGATTTTGTGAAATGCTAAGATTTTGCAAATGCTTTTAGAAGCGCATCAAATGTGTGTAGTTCTAAAGGAAACTGGGGAATTTGTAAGGAAGTTGCTTTAAAGCGAAATCTTGTTTAGAAACATTTTTCTGAAAAATTAAACAGGCTTTCGTCAAATTTAAGAGTTTAAGTCGAAAATATTTTGTTTATTTATTTAGTATTTACATGAGATTATGAATAATTAATCCACTAAAGATAAGCGCTAGCTAATAGCGCCTTCGTCTTATGTTACTACAAATTTGAAGCTAGAAGTAAATATGAAAAGAGTTACTACAAACTGTCTTACATCTACATAGGTTAGGTTGGTACGGTTGCCTAAGGAATGAGCACTCTTGGACGAGGAAAAAAGCGGTTTCGTCCTTTGTGGTATCATTATGAAGGAGGTGAAGTGAAAGGGAAAAATACCGATGGGGTCCAGGGAGAGGGCGGGAAGAGGTGGTGCTGGGATGGTTAGGAGGGTGGGTTTAGAGTGTGTGGATTACAAACGTTGACTATGCTGCGTTTGCGTTAACCGCTTTGTGCTGCTAATACAATTTATCATGAAACGCGAAAATCAATAAAAAAAAGAATTTACATTTTTTTCAAAATATGTTTTTTAATATTTTATATACTCTTTCATTTATGTAATTTGTCCTCTGAACGGTGAAAATCAATAAAAAAGAAATATTTTTCTAAATTTTTGCGATCTCTGAACGACGAAAATCAAAAAAAAAAAATATTATTCCTATGTGATTAGATCTTCAAACCAGGAAAATCAATAAAGGTAGTTTTGAATTTTTTTCTTGAAAATAATTTTTTTCTTTAGAGTCATTTTTTTCTCAGTTTTTATATTTTTTCTTATTGTTATACTTATACTCGTATAATTAGAACTCTGAAACCCAAAAAACAATAAAAAATAAATTCGTTACCCTCAAATTTTTTTTTATGTTTTATTTGTTCTTTTAATTATGTAATTCGGCCTCTGAACAATAAATATAAATAAAAGAAATCATATTTCTATTGCCTTCCTTGTGAAAATCAATAAAAGTAATTTTTTAATTTATTTCCCAACTAATTTTTTTTCTCAATGAAATGTAGTTTTTCTTTTGTTTTTCTTATACGGTTCTCGTTCTCGAAGCATGAAAATCAATAAAAAATAAATCTTTTTTCTAAAAAAATTTTTTTTTAATATTCTATTTACTCTTCTACATACTACTACTATACTACTATATATTTCGTTCACTGAACGACGAAAATCAATAAAAATTTAATTTTTTATTTTTTTTTCCTTTTGTAATTAAAGGAAAAATCACTTTTGAGAGGTTTTTTTAAAACTATTTTTTTCTTAGCATTTTTCCTATTGATTTTCGTGTGCAATTCGATTCCTGAAACACGCAAATCTATAAAAAAATTAAAGAAAATAAAAAGAAAATTAAAGAAAATATTTTTTTGTATTATTTTATCTAATCTTTTACTTATTGAACTCGATCTCGAGGCGAAAAAAATCAATAAAAAAATATTTTGCATTTTTTCTCCAGATTTATGCTTTTCTCAGATTAATTTTTCTTATTTTCGTATTGCTTTTCTCACATAATTTGATCTCTGAAACATGAAAATCGTTAAACGAGATTTTTTTTAAATTTTGTTTTTTTAATATTTTATCTAGTCTTTTACCCATAAAATTCGTTTCTGAACCACGAAAATCAATAAAAAAAAATGTTTTTTGTTATGGCGCTTCCTCCATCATTCGCAAATATTTTTTTAGGAAACATGTTCGATATATAAGCACGACGAACCATCCAAACTAGTCCTAGTATTTTTCCAAATTTTCCGAAGGCTAAGTAGCCAAAAAAGAACTATTTTTCTTATATATTTATTTATTATTTATATTTTATTTTATTTTGCGTTTAATATTTATTTTTTAAATGAATTTTCCGCCAATACAGTTACACTACAGGCATACGCATACTTTTTCTATGACCCCATATTTCCTCCACTTTTACGCTTGGTCCATACATTTCAGTTGCGTCTCAACTTAAACCAATTTATACTTGCATTGATTTTGATTCGTAGAATTCGCCGCTGCAAACGCTTCGTGTGTTAAGTTTAGTTTATAGTTGCTTTATAAAGTAATATTCCATCAAAGTTTACCTTCATCGAGTTTATTTTGCTTAAAAAAGATAGAGCATACGAAATATCTTTAAATCAATTAAAAATCCATTGCCATTCCATTAAGGCAAATTCAAAACGTCTCGTTTACCTTTCTCACTCTTCGCTCTATATGTCTTTCATGAAATTTGCATTTATGTGTATGCGATTTGATGACTGTGACAGACAGACTACCTGCCAGTTTATTAGTTTTTTAGCTGTCTTTCAGCTGTCCTTCAGCTGTCACTTTTATGTGGTGATAAATAAATGAAGCTTGACATGCAGACAAACTTACAAGATGATGAGAGACAGCAGGTGTTCTACTTTAGTTATTTATGTATTATGAAGATATTTAAATTTTTGTTTAAATTTTAAGAAAAATATTAGTGAAAAACAGCATTTCTATACAAGTATTATACGAAAGTGCTAATATTCACACCTTTTGATCAGAATGTTCATAAAACTTTGGAGTGTGCAGTTCTTTAGCTCAGTGAATATTGGAATAGAAAAGTGCATGTTCCAAGTGGCTCGAAAATTTTTGCATCACCGCTCGAAATGCGCGAAGTACTGTACTCAAAATACCTTGCGTCCATAGTATGATACTTTGTGTTGGCAAAACTTGTAATGTTTGTTCTAATGAAAAAAACAAGAGAGTACTCTCTTGGTGCATTTGTGGACATTGAAGGAGCTTTCGCAGGAAATTGGACACATCCAAGCCTACGCAGACGATGTGTGCGTATTAATCTCAGGACGATCACAATAGAATGCATAGAATGCAGGGAGCTCTAAATAAGATTGAGTATTGGGGCGAATTGCATGGTCTTTCGGTGAATCCCACTACCTTAGTGCTTTTCACTAGGAAACGCAATCTGGAAGGCCTGTTACTACCCACATTGAAAGGGTAACACTGCAACTGTCTTCTGAGGTTAAATATTTAGGAGTAATCCTAGATAGTAAACTTGCCTGGAAGAAGCACGTCGAGCAGAAGGTCTCTCGAACACTAAAAGTCTTCTGGCAGTGTAAGAGAACCTTTGGCAAGACATGGGGTCTAAGATCGACGATTGTACACTGGTATTTGGGTGCCTGGACATTGTGGTATTACAGGGAACGAGTTAGCTAATAACTTGGCAAATGAAGGCTCTGCAAGTATGCCACTAGGCCCTCAACCCTTTTTAGGTGTCAATTCCGCATCGAGTCAACTATGGATTGAGGACTTCATGAGATCTACCCACAGATGTCGTTGGTCTAAGTTGAACTCGTGCAGAGTAGCCAAGTGCTTTGTGAAAGAACCAAACAGGAAATTAGCGACCTTTCTCCTAGAACTCAGCAGGAAGGACCTGAGAGTACTGGTCGGTCTGTGGTCAGCATATGGCTACCATGGTAAGACCCCCATGCCCGATATGCCAATCCTGTCTTGAGAATGACGACATTGCAAAGCATTTTTTCTGTAGCTGTCCTGCATTTTCCAGAATCAGACTTAGGGTATGCGATATGCTGAGTATGGACAAAGTTCATACTCTTCCTCTTCCGGCTCTCTTAAAATTCATCAATAAATCCAAGAGATTTGTGGAAGAGTGACCTCGAACGAATTTATCCGTTTTTACCATGCACCTTTTATCTTTCCTATCTCTATTCTTTCTCCTGATTTCTATCCGGGTGTAGTACAATGGTCTACTGACTGAGTGCTTGGGCTGGTCCAGCCCCCACAAATCTAATCTAATCTAATCTTCTAATGAAAAGGAACCAAAATCATTTATTTTCCTCAAAATTCAATAAAGAAAAGTTATTGCGGAGTATCTGAAGCTATAATTTATATTGGTTTTGAAGGAAACAATATTTTCATTAAAAAAATATTAAAATGTGTGGCATCCAGTCCATTGAGCTGAGTTGATATCCACTTAAACATACATTCGTAGATATGCATTTGGACTCTGCAGTCTATTGGCCGGTGGCACATCCTCAAAAGACTGCCAGCATTTATTGTTAAATTGCTTTTACATCACATTTGGTCATAATATATCACCCTTTCTTCTACATTGCTTGCTACTTCTACATCTACTTCTTCTAAATCTACGTCACCTTTAGTTTCTCCTAATTTACCCTCCTTCGCTGTTGGTCGCTCAGTCTTGTCGCTGATGTGTTGTAATAAACACTTTGGCTGCTGCCTTCAACGACTCCACTATTCTCTTTTTCCCCTCCCACACATTTTTCAATGCTCATACTCACTTACACTCTGGCCAGTGGCCACTCACGAACTTGTAAATATTTTCTTGTGGCAATAGCATTATTTGCTCATATTTTCGCACTGAGCGCATCATTTTTGAGCTGAGTTACAGTTGTAGAAGAAAATTGAATGACAGCAGCTTCAATAAATACCAAACAAGTAAATGTGGTTTAGTGTACATGGTATCATTGGTGTGTTGTTGTTGCTGCTCTTGACAGCTTATGCTGTGCGCTTGAGAGAACATTGATATTACAGGTATTGCTCTGCTGGACTTATGAGGCATTTGGAAGGAGAAAAACTGCTAGTATTTCTTTTTTTTTTAATAAAGAACCCAAGCTATAGCATTATTTGTGAGGGCTTTTATACTGCGCGTACTATTTTGAGTTGAGCATTTAATGTTTAAGACTTGCTTGAATTGCTCGTAAACATAGGAGGCTCAGAAGTTGTAATGCCAGGTGGTAAAGTTTAAATAAATTTCTATATTATTATTATACTCGAAGTGTTTAAAACAGTATTAAATTCAGTCCTAAATTTTTTTGGCAATGCATTTTCGGTTTATAAGGATAAATTAGCTATCACCTTTTCAGAAGTGGTAAACCTGTTTGCTGATTTTTTTAAGTCAAAGCTTTTGACTGATGAATTTTAGTTAGTCTTTAGGTGCTACCTCGTCTCTTGACTTGGCTTCTATTCTATTCTATTCTATTCTATTCTATTCTATTCTATTCTATATTCTATTCTATTCTATTCTATTCTATTCTATTCTATTCTATTCTATTCTATTCTATTCTATTCTATTCTATTCTATTCTATTCTATTCTATTCTATTCTATTCTATTCTATTCTATTCTATTCTATTCTATTCTATTCTATTCTATTCTATTCTATTCTATTCTATTCTATTCTATTCTATTCTATTCTATTCTATTCTATTCTATTCTATTCTATTCTATTCTATTCTATTCTATTCTATTCTATTCTATTCTATTCTATTCTATTCTATTCTATTCTATTCTATTCTATTCTATTCTATTCTATTCTATTCTATTCTATTCTATTCTATTCTATTCTATTCTATTCTATTCTATTCTATTCTATTCTATTCTATTCTATTCTGTTCTATTCTATTCTATTCTATTCTATTCTATTCTATTCTATTCTATTCTATTCTATTCTATTCTATTCTATTCTATTCTATTCTATTCTATTCTATTCTATTCTATTCTATTCTATTCTATTCTATTCTATTCTATTCTATTCTATTCTATTCTATTCTATTCTATTCTATTCTATTCTGTTCTATTCTATTCTATTCTATTCTATTCTATTCTATTCTATTCTATTCTGTTCTATTCTATTCTATTCTATTCTATTCTATTCTATTCTATTCTATTCTATTCTATTCTATTTTATTCTATTCGATTCGATTCGATTCGATTCGATTCGATTCGATTCGATTCGATTCGATTCGATTCTATTCTATTCTATTCTATTCTATTCTATTCTATTCTATTCTATTCTATTCTATTCTATTCTATTCTATTCTATTCTATTCTATTCTATTCTATTCTATTCTATTCTATTCTATTCTATTCTATTCTATTCTATTCTATTCTATTCTATTCTATTCTATTCTATTCTATTCTATTCTATTCTATTCTATTCTATTCTATTCTATTCTATGCTATTCTATGCTATTCTATTCTATTCTATTCTATTCTATTCTATTCTATTCTATTCTATTCTATTCTATTCTATTCTATTCTATTCTATTCTATTCTATTCTATTCTATTTTATTCGATTCGATTCGATTCGATTCGATTCTATTCTATTCTATTCTATTCGATTCGATTCGATTCGATTCGATTCTATTCTATTCTATTCTATTCTATTCTATTCTATTCTATTCTATTCTATTCTATTCTATTCTATTCTATTCTATTCTATTCTATTCTATTCTATTCTATTCTATTCTATTCTATTCTATTCTATTCTATTCTATTCTATTCTATTCTATTCTATTCTATTCTATTCTATTCTATTCTATTCTATTCTATTCTATTCTATTCTATTCTATTCTATTCTATTCTATTCTATTCTATTCTATTCTATTCTATTCTATTCTATTCTATTCTATTCTATTCTATTCTATTCTATTCTATTCTATTCTATTCTATTCTATTCTATTCTATTCTATTCTATTCTATTCTATTCTATTCTATTCTATTCTATTCTATTCTATTCTATTCTATTCTATTCTATTCTATTCTATTCTATTCTATTCTATTCTATTCTATTCTATTCTATTCTATTCTATTCTATTCTATTCTATTCTATTCTATTCTATTCTATTCTATTCTATTCTATTCTATTCTATTCTATTCTATTCTATTCTATTCTATTCTATTCTATTCTATTCTATTCTATTCTATTCTATTCTATTCTATTCTATTCTATTCTATTCTATTCTATTCTATTCTATTCTATTCTATTCTATTCTATTCTATTCTATTCTATTTACGCAAGCGACTAAAGCCCAAACTTAGCGAGCAGAGAAGTGGCGAATCGAAGACGCCTAGTTTATACCAAAAAAAAATTTGTATGCTTTCTAAAAAAAGTTCCAGTGAATTATTCAATTAAGTTTAGTGATTTCTTTTTTCGAGGTTATTTTAAGCCTCAAATGTATGCTAATAAGACAACTAATTTTTAAATTTCAACACTCTTAATGAAAAAGGTCTGTACTTCTCTACCCTCTGGTCTAGGTGTAATTATTCAGCACCAAAATTCTGTCTCAAATTTGTATCTGCCACATTAAGTGCTTCAGTGCTTGGCAAATTACAGAAGTAGCTGAACAAAAAGAATATTTACTTACTTCTTGCATATTTTATTTGTTTTTTGTAAGTACTTAGAAATTTAATATTCTGAAAGATAATTAAATTATTTGCTTAAATTAGAATCAACTGTATGCCAGTGGAAGCTTTTCTGGCTGGCAAATTGGAACAAGCAAAAGTTTTTCCAGTATTCATTTCACTGAATTTTCGCTTGTTTGCAAAATCTTTGGGTACGCAGATGCCGAAAGCTGATGATTTGAGGCAATTAAATTGAGTACCTGATGATTAATTATCAGAAATTGTCAGGTATGCGAATTGAGTGCTTCAATGGCAAGCAGAAAAGTTTGTAAGTAAAAAAATATGTATGTATGTATACAAGGTGCCGCAGAATTAATCATTCTGTAGGAAGATTTATAATTTTTGCAAATGGTGTCATACATCAATCATTTTTGATCCTTGTGAACCAGACGGCTGCACTATACAAACAGACAAGCAACGAGGCGCGTAAAAGCAAAATAAAGAGTTTTATACCTCAAAGTCACTCACTCATTTCACAGTTAGTACGCAAGTTAATCAAAACTAAAAGTGGATGATTAATTTTGCGCCACCTTCTATTTGACTACCATCCTCTTCTGCTAATTTAATCTTGAGTTCAATGTTTTTTAATTTCTCTATTGCATTTTTCCTCGATGAAGAGAAGAATGAGTTGGTGCCCATGATGGAAAGAATAATGAGATGGCGCCTATCGTGGTCCCGCTACTTTGCTCTCAGCGAATTTGACAACGAGTTGCGTGATTTTAGCTCCAGTATGGCCAGATTATTTCGATTTTCGTAACTTGATTTAGCATGTTTTTTTTTTATATTTAGTCTCGGAGTTTTAGTTCTTTCTTCATGACATTTTTCTAGCCTGTTCTAATTAAAATGTAATGTTTATAATTTTGTAAAATATACCTTTTTTAATAATTAGTTAAATAATAACATCTGGTGGCATTGCCCGCGATTGCAGGTGTTGTTGGTGTTCTTCTGCTTTCGGTAGTCAAATCTCTCTCTCGCTACTGCAGTGTTGCCTAGGTTTGGACATAAAAACGCACTAAAATGCCCATTTAAATAAAAAAAATAGCAAATTCTGATTGAATCACTTAAAGAACCTTGTATGCGTGATAAATTGCCTTTAGAATGTGCGTTTTTTTTAATAAATGTAAATAAAATTTATGCTTATGTACAATTTAATTTATGAGTTTTTTTGTTAAGCGAGACTCTTTTCTTAAGGGAACGACTTATTTGCTATATTTGAGATTATGTAACGAGATAAGGTACTCTTTTTATGAAAATGTCAGTATGGTTTCTTTAGTATTTTCTGGTATTTTGTCGCTTATTTTTACAATGAATACACCTCTTGATGCCCTATGTCCCACTAAGAATTGATGGCCGGAAGAAACGATTACACCTCTATGGTTTTAATCCACATTCAGTAAATTCAAACGCCTTTTAAAATGTGTAAAAAGGTTTTCAATATTAAGAAGAGTTGAGAGAGGGACATTTAATATTCTTGCATAACCAAAAAATTAAATTCACACTTTCAAAATATCAAATTTTATAAGCACCAACTAATTTTCATTAGCACTAAAACCTTCTCAGAGTGGACTTTTTTAACCTTCTTTTGTATAATAATACAGTTTTTTTTACTAAAAGTTTCGGTAGCTTTAAATTAAAAAAAAAGAAACAAACACGAAACTTCAAAATTTTCGCATTTTGGGAATAAAAAAGCACTAAATTTATTGCGAAGAGCAAATGGTTGGCAATACTACACAACTCGGAAAAGCTTATCTAGTTCAGCATAGTCGCGTTTCATTGTATCTACTCTTCCTTCAAAAGATTTTACGCTTTACTTTAGGTTTGTAAGCTTATGGTGCTCACATTCACCAACGTAAACATACGCCCGTATCAGCTGACACGATGAAACTAATGAGAGCCCCAAGTGAATTAATTTTCACCACCGTTCCGTTCCGTTATATCGTAGATCGATGTTTCATCGTGTCAAGCTGTAAACTCTCCGATAAGTAGTTACAGTCTCCTGATTCCCAAGTTAAATCCGTCACTGCACTCACGATTTTCGCTTTCAGTTGCGCGACCCACTCAGCACTAGGCGAACTGTACTCTTTGATCAAATTTCGCTGTATTGGTGAACTCAAATCCAAAGAAGTGGCAATGAGGCGATTTGCGAGTGATCATAACAAAAGAGAGGGAGAAATCAATAACGGCAGCAAACACGATATAGAGCCTAGCAGCGGTAGAGTAGTGCAGCAACAACGCAAAAATGGAAAAGTTTTTGGTTAAGCGATTTTTGGGGTTTTTTAGTTCGTATTCAGTAAATTCGAAAGGTTTTTAAAATTTATAAAAAAGTTTTTAATTTTAAGAAGAGTTGAGAGAAGAGGAACAAAGATTCTTGCCTCGCATAACCTTAAAACAAGCAAAAAATTGGTTTTACACTTTCATAACATCAAATTTTTTAACAATCAACAAATTTTCAATAGCCCTGAAATCTTCTCAGCACAAGAGTTTAAATGCATGAGTAGCATTTCTTTCCTTTTTTTCAATTATAAAATTTCTTTTAACTCAAAATTCTTCAAATATAATTTTTGTTTAACTCACAATTTGGGTAGTTTTAAATAAAAAAAAAAACACGGAAAAAGAAAGAAGCTCAAAAATTCTCGCATTTTGGGTATAAAAGAGAACCAAATTTGTTGTTAGCAGCACTGCACAACTCTTTTCATGTGACGTCACGCACTCTTTAGTGGGCGCAATCTTGTTTCTGTCATTTTTGGCACTTTTCTGTAGTGCCTGAAAATTTAGTATAGTACAAAGATTGCCGGTTTTCCCGTGAGCACCGCTTTTAGGATAAACATTTTTTGATAGCTTTCATAGCAAGAAAATAATAGCTCTTTGAGAAACATATATTTGGCTATCATACTTGGAACGGCCAGATCCTTTTTGGAATTTTTTATAAATTCTCTTTCCCATAACCCATTGCAATGTTTGAAGCAAAACCTCATCGCCGCACACGCCAATATAAAACCTTTTAGATAATCATAAAGTATATGACGCTTTATTATTCCCACGTTAACACGTTTCTGTTTTTATCTCATTAAAAGCACAATAACGCCCAGCCATTTAACGGTCACCCACCAAAAAAAGAGAAAAAAAATCAAAAGCTACAATTACGGAAATTAAATTGTACAGAGTGTAATTTTTTGACGATAACAAACGAACAAAAACAGAAGTTCTCCATTTTCAACGGGCTATAAAAATAATCAGAAAAAAAGAGGAAAAAAAAAAAAATGAAAAAAAAAAAAATTTAATTTCATGGAGCAAAAAAGAAGGTGAAAACGTTTTGTAGAAGTGAGAGCTAATATCTCTATGCACTAAGCATGCGACGGTGCTTGAATTCAAATAAACACGCAGGCACAAGACAAACAGGGTGCGCTGTGGTAGAATGAGGGATTGAAAATTGAGTTGCCATTAACCATGCGAACGGTATTTTCCCTTCTTGCTGAGATAGTCGCTGAGCCTGTTTCACAGATTTTACCTTTGAGGTATTATACCCTCATAGGAAAAACTCCATAGGATAAGATTGAGCGACCTGGGTGGCCAGGATATGTCACCGAAAGAGCTTATCAGTTTGTTAGGGAAAAAGTCACGCAACATCGCTATGGTCTCTCAGGCCGCGTGCGACGTGACGCCATCTAGCTGTAACCATGTCTGTGCACTGAAGGAAGGATGCTTTCTCTTTATTGACAAAAAATAATCGTTCAGCATGCGCCTATAGCAAACACTGTTCACAGAATTTGCTTGTGCCCACAGAAAACGTGCTCAAATTATTCCACTGCTTGACGAGACACACCAAACCGTCACTATGTGACTATGAAGTGGATTTTGATGTTCTAATAGTGGGTTCTGTCTTTGAAGTGACCAATAACGGCAAATTTTCCTACTCACAAATTCACTCAAATGGGCTTCATTACTCCAAAAGATTGTATCGCAGAAATTTGCATGCAAATTGTAGTCGCTAGTCTTGAGCTCTTTGTTGTGGGGCGAGAGAGTGTGTAGCACGGACCTCACTCGCCCTAAAAAACTAACACTCTACAAGACGCTCATCTTACCCGTGCTAATCTATGGCGCTAAAGTAGGGGTTGTGTCGCAGGCTGATGCAGCCCCTCTTGTGGTATTCGAGAGATACTTTCCCAAATCTTCCGTCCTCTTCGTGTTGGCGATAACTACTACCGCCGAATGAATCACGAGTTGTATGAGCTCTACGACGGTGTGGACATAGTTAAGCGCACCAATATTCAGCGCTTGCACTGGCTGGATCACGTCGAGTGGATGGAGGCAGAAGCTCCGGGAAAGTAGAAGGGCAGGTTACAGGACAATGATGTAGGGGAAGAGGATACCTCTGATGGAAGGACCATGACTCCGATGGCGTGACCAAGTCTAGGGAACTCTATCATCGCTTGGTGTAACTAATTGCAGAGAGGCCTGGCGAGACTTGTTGCAGTCGGCTTTAACCAACTAACATGTTGTGATTCTTGACCAGGCCATACAACTAAGTAAGTATTAAGTGCTTGCAAGATTTAAATTTTCAAGAGATGAAGTCAAAGATCCTTTCTTAATATCTCATCTGTAACAGTTTGTAAAAGGATATCCGCTTTCTTCTTCACGCACTGATGTGGATTATCGTACAAACTTGTAGCGATCAGTTCAATATTTTCATGTATTCTGGATGCCCGGCTGGGCCCCGGCTGTGGGTTGTTTGCTACCGAACTTGTTGCTTGAATCCAATTAAATCCTCACAAAACTCTAAAGGATCTGAGTATTGAAAGCATAATTAGTTCCAACCATCCAAACCAGAAAATATTATGATTTCGTAAGCTCCGCTGAGTAATATTGGAATTCGTTTTCTCGAGTAGCGATGAAGAGTCAATCACACCTCTTATCGAATCGAAGACGAAAATAACAGAGAGAATAGTCATTCTACTATCTAACGATTTCAAATTAATGAGCAAGCACCGACTTTTATAAGGAATTGGATGGAATTGGATCAGTGAAATGCAAAGAATGCAAAGAATAATGCACAGATGGACAGATTCAAGCGTACTAAAAAGAGAAGCAAAATATGGCTTATCCTAGCTTCGAACGCACCAGAGAGGTATACAACAACTTTAGAGTATATGGAACAATAAAGTCCGAACTTCTTCCTGTTCTCTATAGGCGCGATAACCGCCTAAGCGTTTTCGACCGGGCAACAGTCGTTTCTTTCTCGTGCTAACCGGCGCCAGCTAGAAACAGAAAGTGAAGCCAAGTCCTTATCCACCTGATCTTTCTAACGTAGAGGCGGTCTTCCTCTTCCTCTGCTACCACCAGCTGGTACCGCATCAAATATTTTCAGAGCTGGAGCATTGGTTTCCATTCGGACGACATAACCCAGCCAACGTAGCCGCTGGATATTTGTTCGCTGTACTAAGTCTATGTCATCGTAGAGTTCGTACAGCTCATTGTTCCATCGCCTGCGATACTCGCCGTCGCTAATGGGCAAAAGTCGAAAAATCTTCCGCAAAATCGTTCTCTCAAACACTCCAACAGATGCCTCATCGGATGTTGTCGCCGCCCAAGCTTCTGCGCCATACACTAAGACGGTCATAAGGAGAGCCTTATAGAATTTTAATTCTGTTCTCCGAGAGCGGACTTTACTACTCAGTTGCCTACTTTGTCCAAAATGGCACTTGTTGGCAAGAGAGATTCTCCGTTGAATTTCAAGACAAGTGGATGGTTCCATGTGCAGAAGTCCACGTGCGTAAAGCAGCTGGTTGACATTCACTTGGGAGTAGTCAGGACGATTCTTCTGCATACAGTACAAGCAGCTCACAATATTCGGGCTTCGCTCAAGTATTCTCGGGATAGCTTCTTTGGATAGCTCCCAAGCATTCGTTTGAGTGCGAGATAATGTGAGAAGGCGAATCGACCCAGCATATCTGGTTGGGCGCTGGGTTTGGATCCCGCCACGTAAAACATCCTTCCTCAATAAAAACGACCGCTATAGCCTAATGGGATGGTGCGTGATTACCATTTGGAATTCAGAGAACGTATTTTCGAATCTTCGGGAAACACCAAAATGAAGGAAAAGTTTTTTCTAATAGCAGTCGACTTCTAGGTAGGCCAAATATAAAACCTCCGAGTGTATTTCTGGCGTGAAAAAGCTCTTAATGAAAAAAATAGCTGTTGTTCGGAGTCGGCTTAAAACTGTAGGTCCCTCTATTTGTGGAACAACATCAAGACGCATATCACATATTATATAAGGGGAGCAGCTCGAATACCCGAAAAGAGTTTAAGCGCCAAATATGAAAAAAAAACAAAAAAATAAAAACGAAAACTATAAAAAAGCTTTGGATTAATATACCAAAGTCCGAACTAAAACGTCGAATAAAAGCAAGTGCAGAATATGTCTGGCAAGGGCATGTGGTTCACCTAGCCACTGCGATATCGTGCACTTAGTAGCCCGCTCAAATAACAAAGCTAATGCGGTCCCCTTTCCGCTTGTAAGCCCAGTGGTTAGATAAAGATTTTAAGTTTAATACCCAATTCTGCCACTGAACACCCTTTATCAAGAGGAAGGACTTATTAAAAAATTATAAGATAATGGAGTTGGATATAAATATAAACACAAACTTTTAAATACGAAATGTTTAATGTCGTTCGCTGTTTTTGTTGCCAAGTGTACTTTTGTAACATGCACGTCCATGTTGCCCCTGCATTACACTGGTATAACCATAAAAAAGATATTGACCAAATGCCACTGGTTCAATGTGGCTAACTGCGAGCGTAAAAGTCCACAGAAGCACATAAAACTGATAACCCGCGCGATAGCCAACGCGTAGAGCCAGGCTATATCAATTTGTAAACATCGGCTTTAACTCTGCACTTAACTCGGCGGCCGCCTAAGTGCACCTCTTACTGGTAGCCACATATGTTTCGGTACCTTCACCTTGGCGCCTGCATACGGCTGAATGCTCCATAGATACTTTATGGGTGACTTGTGTGTGTGTGTGTGTGTGTGTATGTGGTTGAAAATATTTTCACGCTTATTTTATTGCGCCTCTGCCAGCAAAAGTCGACATTTACGCTAATTCAGCTGGTGTTATCCTGTGCCGCAGCATGCACGGCAAGCAAATTCCACCTCTGTAGTTGAACTGAAAACGCGGATGCATATACTCGTTATGCATAAGTATGTACATAGATATGAAAATTTACATTTATTTTTTAAGAGCGTGCGCTGATTTACATGCTCTGGCGCATGCCAACATAGATACAGTTCCTATCTTGGCCATAAAGCACTCCATTGGGGAGTAACTTTTTGAGTAATTACTTTTGCAGCGGATTTGCACTCCAACAACGCTCCAACCACTTGTCGTTGAGCCGTACCCGTTGTTATGCTTGTGGACCAAATATGTATGTATGCACATGCGCCCGTTGGCCTCTCTACGATAAAAGGGAAAAGCACAAAAAAAAAGCAAGCAAGTAAAAAAAAATGTTTTATTGCTCCTCCAGGATATGAATATCCCATTCAAAGTGGCTTATGAAGCGTTAGCAGTAGGCGAAATAAAAGTAAAATCGCCCGACTATGTGCGCTTATCCTCAAAGCTATGGCAAATGGGCTATTAGGTTGGCTGTTATGCGTACTTTCGTGGTTGCTGTTGTGCGCGGGAATGGGCTGGTGTGGTGCTTGTGTGTTGTCATAATGCAAACGATAATTATTAGCATCGGACGACTTTTACAGTGACTTTTAATAGCTTGCCAACATTGACCGTCCAATGGCATGTTGGTGCTGCTGCCAAGCTTGCTATCTCTTGTACATGAAGGTGTCTATGCTTGTAAGGCATGTGCCACGCTGCACTCGACTCCACCCGCTGCCAAATGGAAGTATTTTTTGTTCAGCTTGTCCCTTTCATCGCTGCTGTTTCTGAACCTACTATCGCAACTTCGAGGTTAATCTAAATTTATAGCTTCACTTTTTCGCCATTCGATATTGAGCGCGCCTGTCGACTGCTGCTGTCCGCAGCCACTCATCCAACTGCCCTGGTGAGGCGGTACCACCTACACCTCTGACCATTTTATGTTCGAAAACTGTTTTTATTAGTGTAATTGTATGGCATGTGATAATGAAATAATTGACGTTTTCTGTGTGAAAGTTTGTCGGTACTCACTTTTTAAATCATATTTTGAGTTTTTGTTTGTTATAAAAATTAAATTATCCGCACATAAAAGTTGATACCGCAAATGTACGAGTGGGTAGGAGGCGGAAAAGTTAAATTTTGTTTACTATGTTTTTGAAATGTTTCATTAATGTGTGTCATGCGTGGATGTATGTGTGAAAGTATATGTTTAAACATTTTAGTGTGGACCTGCGGATATTTGCACAAATTGTAAAGCTGGGTAAAAACTTTCATAACAAAACCATTTGTTAATTGCACGCAGCGGTGTCTTTTGCTGGATGAATAATTGCATTTTGGTGTTTTAGGAAGTTACAGAAAATAACTATGAATAATTCGATATGAAAAGAGTTTAGATGTGAAAGAAAGGATAGAAATAGGGATAGCGATAGAGATAGAGATAGGGATAGAGATAGGGATAGAGATAGGGATAGAGGTAGAGATAGAGATCGGGATAGATATAGAGATAGGGATAGAGATAGGGATAGAGATAGGGATAGAGGTAGAGATAGAGATAGAGATAGAGATAGAGATAGGGATAGAGATAGAGATAGAGATAGAGATAGAGATAGAGATAGAGATAGAGATAGAGATAGAGATAGAGATAGAGATAGAGATAGAGATAGAGATAGAGATAGAGATAGAGATAGAGATAGAGATAGAGATAGAGATAAAGATCGAGATAGAGATAGAGATAAAGATCGAGATAGAGATAGAGATAGAGATAGGGATAGAGATAGAGATAGAGATAGAGATAGAGATAGAGATAGAGATAGAGATAGAGATAGAGATAGAGATAGAGATAGAGATAGAGATAGAGATAGAGATAGAGATAGAGATAGAGATAGAGATAGAGATAGAGATAGAGATAGAGATAAAGATCGAGATCGGGATAGAGATAGAGATAGGGATAGAGGTAGAGATAGAGATAGAGATAGAGATAGAGAGAGAGATAGAGCTAGAGATAGAGAAAGAAATAGAGACAGAGATAGAGATAGAAATAGAGATGGAGAAAGAAATAGAGACAGAGATAGAGATAGAAATAGAGATGGAGAGCGACAGAGAGAGAGAGATTTAGACAGCGATAAACGTAGAGTTATGTCAGATGGGTTTTTAAGAGCCTGAGTACTTAAAATGGTATTAAAAACAGAAATATTGTGGGAATGATTTTTTTTTATTATACAGTACCTGGCCATTGAATTATGAGTGATGATAAAAATGACATATTTATGGCTTTGAGAGCGAATAAAAGGCAAACGGTTTTAAAGCATTTAAAAGAAAGTTACATATTTGTTTTTATTAAAAGCTTCTTTAATATTTGCATATTATTTATTTTAAACTAATATTTCATTGCTCCTCCTCTTGCTGTTAAGACGGCCGCAATTCGTTGAGGCATACTGGCTACGCACTGTGTTATATTCATCTTAAGATTTTGGTCATTATACCACATATCTTCGATGTTTTCCTGTTGTATTGTGGTATTATTCCGCTGGTATACCGCCGATTTGAGGTATGCCCAACAATGGGATGGTATTTTAATCTTTGGAAGCACACAATCTTCAGAATATCGTTCTCCGGCTCTTCTGCGAACAAAATTTGCTGTTTGCTGAAAAGCAAATGGATAACAACACTAGTGAATTCCAGTCAGAAGTGGCAGAAGGGCTGAAGGAAACCGCAACCGTAACAGCAAAAACGCATATGGGGACTCTTAAATGTAAAGAGTTGGATGAGCTAACCACCAAGAGAGAAATATGTAATGCGCTCTATATGCAGTGTGGAGTCAGCAAGCCGAACGAATTAACGTTTCGCAGTATGAAGGAAGCCTACAATAGCAAAAAAAAAAACAGTTTTCATCAGGCTTCCAGCAGCGGATGCCAAAAAGGTACTCGAAGCGCAGATAATCAAGATGTGTTGGGTATTGTGTCGAATGCCTGAAATCTCGTTGCCAAAGCGCTTATCCAGTTGCTGGCCACATGGTTTATAGAAGCAGACCGAACCAGACTGTGTAGAAAGTGTGGCACCGCTCGACCTCGATTTGCTAAACGAGCCGGGAGTGTATACCTATGAATAAAAAAAATTGCAAATCTATCGTTGACCATAGTTTTGCAGAAAAAGAGGTAGCACGGAGGGCAAGGTGGTCCCTAAGCGATGGCTATTCGCATAGCAATCATAACGCCTTTCTTATAAATATCACCGAATCCTGGTTGGTCCAGAAAGCCCCACACCGAGGATGGAGGAGACAAAAGTTTTGAGGAATCAGTTTTCAAAATCGTATGGAACGAGGCAGTAATACCGTAAACGACAGCCATACAAATAGCTAGCCAGGTAACAGCAGCGGTAGCGAATGCGTGTGACGCGTCTATTCCCAAACGCTGCAATAGAACAACAAGGAAGCCTGCTTACTGGTGGAACGACAACATTGCGGCAGCCAGGGAAGAGTGTATTAAAGCGCATAGAAAAGTAAAGAGAGCCAGCCATCAATCATTAGTAGCGTCATTGAGGACAGAACTCAGGAAGTGCAAATCAGCTTTCAAAGCGGTGGTAAAAGCTAGTAAACGGGAATGCTTTAAGAAGATGAGGGACGGCGCAGAAGAGAGAAAATCATATAAGATGCTGATGGCAAAAACGGCTAAAGGACCGAGAGAATCACAACCAGTATGCCCGACGCTCATGGAAGCGTTCGTTACCACACATTTTCCTGCCCAGGAGGCAATCACGTATGATAGAGCCAATGATCATCAGCTGACTCCACAAGTGAGCACAGAAGAGGTTCTAGCCTCATTAGATCGCATCAAGGACAATAAAGCCCCCGGACTGGATGGTGTAGCCAACATTGCCCTTAAATCGACTGGTCAAAGCGAGGCCGAACGTATTCGCCACCTTGTTTCACAACTGTCTCCTGAAAGGCGTATTCCCCGTCGATTGGAAAACTCAGCAATTAGTGCTCTTGCTAAAGCCCTGTAGGCTACTAGAGTAACCATCATCGTATCGTTCACTTTGTATGTTAGATACAATCGGTAAAATGCTGGATAGTGTGGAAAGGAAAACAGGACTTCTTGGAAAGGTCTGATGGGCTCCAAACCAGTTTGGCTTTCATGCCACATTATCACAAGAAGCCACAATACCCAGGAATTGGAGATCTGGCGACTATTGCGCGATAGTAACAATCGAAAAAAAAGTATTCAATGCTGCGAACGGGAGCCAAACAATGAGCGCGCTCGCAGCCCTCAAAGTTCCGGCGTATTTACAGCGCATTATTGATATACCCGCACTGGTGATAGTAGATGAACATCTCGAGCTACAGACGCAATATACGAAAATGGTTGATAGCAGCCAAACTGCAACTTGCAGCGCAGAAGACGGTAGTAGTTTTGCTAAGCAAAAGGAAGGCACGCGAGGAGAACGTGCATAAGGCCGAGAAGCGGGAAAGAAATTAGGACCACACTTTAATTAAGCGCGCTTAGAGTGACGAGTTCTTATCGCACTGTTTCAGATGATGCCATAGCAGTCATATCGAGGAAAACCCTATAGATTTCTCGGTCAAAGAGCTGCAGAAGCTGTGTAATCTAGCGCGAGAAATACCGCTCGTTGTTATTAAAGAAGAAGAGAGACAGCGAACCATCAGAGAGTCGCAGCAAAGCTGGAACCTCTCCAAAAATGTTCGCTGGAATCAAAAACGGCCTTCTACGTGACGCAACTGCTGAGAGGTTACGGATGTTTTAAAAAGTATCTACACCGCTACACTAGTCTACCCTACCCAACCAGAGAGTGCAAGACATATGCTATTCCGGTGCTCTCGTTTCGACATCGAAAGAGACGACCTCTGTAGGGTTTTTGGAAAGCATCCCACAGGATGCCAGCAGTGCGTATAATGAATACGCTGCGTGATGAAGAATGGATCCGAAAGGCGAACGCCATGAACACCTTGATCTCAAGGCTGATGGAAATGCTGACGAGTCGTTGCAAGACGAATACCGGGCAAATTTTAGGGCCATCAGAAACCGACTTATTTGAGTTAACATACTCAGGAATGGCTTCCCGATGTCGGTTAGGACGAGGTTTTAGTTCAGGTTGAAGTCCTAAACCTTACTGAACAGAAATGCTAACACAGATTGCCGTTCTCAGCTGTCGAACCATAGTTATCGATATCGGTATATGTATATTTTTTCACTGCTGGACGAGAAATATTAATAGCAAGCGTTACATGCATTTAGCGCTGTCCCGCCCACATGTGACTCAAGTTAATAAGGACGAAATAAAAAAATCAATGGTCAGTGACACTGACACGCAGGCCTTTTAATGAACCACAAACGCCTTTTTCATGAGCCAATGCCGCCGTTGACTCAAAATTCGTGTCAAACAGCAACTCTCTGTGGATCCATTGCCAGCTCGTGAGACTCACAAGGGTTGAGGTCTTCCTGTACACGAAAATTTTTCTTGCCCGAAAGTGCGCCTGCGGCCGCTGGCAATCCGTGTACGGGTATATTTGTCCCATGAAAAAGTTACTCATAAAAAATGTCTGCCGTTCGGAGTTTTTAAGCTGACCGTAGGGCCCTCCAGCATCAAGACGCACGCCACAAATAGGAGGAGGAATTCGGCCGAACACCCAAAAAGGGCCAATTAAAGTATATTAGTTTTGGAGGAAAGCAAATCCATTATTTTCTCGGTCGATGGCTGTAGGGATCGATATCTCGTAAAGGGTCTATCAAATCCTTTAAAGTTTGTGCTCGTTGTCAAGGCGATATTTCACAATAAAAAACATTCCTGAGCTGTTTTCTGTTTGTTCCCTTCAGTCGTGAGTTACAGGGTGTTAACCATGGAAGTCAACAAAGAGAAAATTCAGTACGCTTTACAGTTTTTTTTTCGGTAAAGGAGTAAATGCAAGACAGGCAGCGGAAATTGTGAATAGTACATGAAGTTTTGGGTTTATTTCAACTTTTATTTATATGTTAATAATTTAAAATTTATTACATAATCAAGAGGGAATTAATGTATTTTATGCCATATTTACATCTCTAGTTTTACTGCGAAAAAAAATAAATAAAAAAATTCGAGTTAGCAGCATTTCCATTTACATATTTGTGCTTAACAGTAAATACCTAGCGCTGCATATATTTATTTCATAAATATTAAAATTATTAATTTGCCAAATATTTTTAATTTTAATTTTTTTTTTTCAGGCCGCCACGTCAATCCTTGTTAACTACGCAGCCAGCGAATCGGTAAACAATTCAAATAAATCAAACCTTGTCAGACACTCTCCGGAGTATTTGCTGAAACCCGCCGATCTGCACACCTGCTCCACTTTGGGTTGCGTTTGTGTGTGTGTGCGTGGGTGTGCGTACCTGCATGCGGATATGTGTCATTTTGTGGCGAGAACGTGTTAAAAATTAATTTGCATAAATAGGAAATATTTTGCGTTGACAAAGTAAATATTTACAAAAAACATATGTGAGTTGAAGCGCTAAAAATTATGCAATAAATAACAGCGTGCAACAATTGGTGAAAAGTGAAAATTTCAACGCATACTTAATGCGAAATTTATTTATTTATTTATTTATGTGATAAATTGAGTAATTGATTAATATCGGTGGCAAATTAACAAATACACAACCACAAACTCGAGTAGGTGTCTTCACTTGAATGCGTGTGTGTGTGTGTAGATGAAACATACGGCAACGCGTTTAAGCGCCTACGTGTATGCAACAGTATTTATCGTGAAACCAGTGGGAGCAATTTCATGCAAACAAACAAAAAAAGAGTTTACTGTTTAGACTCGGCTAATAGCAGGATATAAAATAAATTATAAAAGGCAGGAAATTCTTTAAAAGTTGCCTTTTGAACATACAGAGCGAGCGAGCAAAGAATAGAAACAGTAATAAAAGAGCATAAATTAAATAACAAAGCCACTTAGCTAAGATTTTCAGCTGCACTGTTTTTATTGCTTGAAAGCCCGTTTCGACATAACGGAAGTGGCAACACAAAGGAAGTATAAAATTGTCGACAAAAAGAGGACTAGAAAGGGGAATAGAGTATATGCAAAAGCAAACAATAGAGCTCCAACAAAAACCAGAAGGAACAAAAAAGGCGGGCAAAAAATAGAACGGTAATAAAGCACGAAAAATAATTAACGAAAAAAAAACAAACAAGAAAATCAACAAAAACGCTACGCGCCCGAACAAAAGCAACATTTGAGTGTATTCACAACTAAGTGTGCACCCATTTTTGTAACAATGCGCATAATTTCGCGTAGCATACGTTGTGGCGCGCAAGCATATGCTGCTGCGAACGCTGCACACACAACCAACTACCAGAGCACCAGCACCACCATCACCACCACCGATAACTCTATCAAATCCGCCGTTACGAAACAGACACCGACTCAGGCCACTAAAACAATTGCAAGCTCAGAATTGCATAGCCGACGACGCGCTACAGCGCCACAATTGTCCGCTGACTCGTCGTCTTTAGCTGCCGCACATTTGGCTTGCACTTCGGTGCTGCCGTCAACTCCAGCGACTTCAGCTATTCCATCTACATCTACATCTACAGCTGCATCGTCATCGTCATCGCAATCGTCGTCGTTTACGTCGTCCTCTTCATCTCAACGCTCCTACAGTGCATTCAGAATGAATTGCCCTATTTTAATTGTAATTAGCCTTGGTTGTATCCTGCATGCCAGTTTGCTGTGGCACGGCGTAAATGCAGCAATTTCAAATCGAGGTAAGTGCCAAAGTCTATTTACTACCATGTGAATGTGTTTGTGAATTTCTAATATGAAATGGAAACGGGGAAAAAATAAAAATTTTAATGAAACAATTTCCTTGATACGCACTTTTTGTTTGCTTCAAATGCGAGAGGAAGGCTAGCAGCAGCCACTCTGTTCACCTCTAGAACTGGGATGTGTTGCTATTCGCCATCAATACCCTAAAAATATGCAATCAATTTGAGATGATTTATAGGTGGTTAAGTGCGTGGTAATGCATTTGAGTTCCTCAAACCATAAATTTGCTCAATATAGTCTGTTAAGTTATTTTGGTTGGTTGGTTGGTTTAAGGGTGACCCCGCATCGGAGTGCCACATAGACCGCAAGTTGGGTCCGTTGTGTTGCCCTAGAGCTCATTATTTTAAATGATTTCCCCACCTAACCGAGATTTTTATTGTAGATTTTGGTCAAAGATATTAATTCGTTTCGAAAATTTGATGAGAGATTCGATTTTCAGGTCCGAGAGTGCTGAAAGATTGTCAATAGTTGGAGAGCCTAGAAGAGCGAGTCGACTTCTGGCTAGACCCGGACAACTGCACAGCAAATGTCTGCTCGATACTTCCTCATCTTCGTCCTCGCAGTATCTGCACAGGTCGTTTTGAGGAACCCCGAGCCGACGTGCGTGAGTGCCCAAAAGGCAGTGGCCGGTGATAAGAGATGTTATATGCCTTAGTTCGTGTTTCGAAAGACTTATAAGGGTTTTTGTCTGTTTCAGATTGTAGGATGGCCAGCTTTGTCTGGTCGTAACGCAAGTAGTTTCCACTCGCCACCTCCGATCAGCAATGCTGTGAAATTCTCGATCGATGAGCATTTTACATGTTGAGAGCGGAATGTGGATTGTGGGTAAGTCACTAACATTTGATTGCGCAGCTCCAGCTCTTGCGAGCTCATCAGCTTTGCAGTTGCCTTCGAATCCACTGTGACCCGGTATCCAGATAACTTGGACAGAATTCTGAACACTTATCTCGTTAAGAGATAAGAGACAGGATCGAACCACATCTGAGTGGGTATAAGAGGAACTGAGTGCTCGAACGGCCGCTTGACTGTCGGTGAAAAAGCGGATATCCTCTAGTGATATTCGATTTTCTAAGAGAGTTTTCGCAGCATACCAGATAGCGCATACTTCCGCTTGGAATACGCTACAGTAGTCGGGTAATCTAAATGATAGATTGATGTGAGGGGAATTGGAAAAGATTCCAAATCCCACTTTGCCGTCTTGTTTTGAACCATCTGTATATATAGTCAGAGGGCCATCGATTTCGGTAAGATTTGTCTTCCATTCTTCCCTAGTTGGGAGTGAACAGGAGAATAGCAAGGGTGGTGATGGAAGACTTACATGATAGTCTATGTCGGAAGAGATAACAGTGTTCCTGTTCAGTATGGCCGAATGGCCGAGATACTTATTCCATTTCGATATAGCATTCATGCGTGTCGCTGCTTTCGCTGCAATCGCTTTGCCAGCCAGATCGATAGGGAACAAGTGAAGCAACGTGTTTAGAGCCTTAGTAGGTGTTGTACTTAAGCATCCTGTTATCAGGAGGCAGGCTGTTCTTTGAACTCGATCAATTGTGGCTACCCTACACCGTTTTTCGAGTGCTGTCCACCATACAACCACACCGTAGAAGAGTATCGGTTTGATGATCGAGGTATATATCCAATAAATGATCCGAGGTGAAAAACCCCAGGTTTTGCCTATAGCTTTCTTACAAGTATAGAGAGCTATGAAAGCTTTTTTACATCTGTTTTCGATGTTCAATTTCCAACTCAACTTCCTATCTAGAATAACTCCTAGATATTTAGCTGAATCAGATGGAAGTAATGATTCCCCTTTTAAAGTTATTGTTTGCAGTGGAGGAGATTGTTGTTTCCTATTGAAGAGAACAAGATCTGTCTTTGCTGGATTCGCATTTAGTCCGCATTCGGTGCACCATTTTGACAGAATATTGATTGAGCGTTGCATGAGCTCAGTGAGGTCTTAAGTTATTTTAGAGCAACATATTTATTTTATTTGTTTTTTCGATAAGAATCTAAGCTGCTGATAGCAGCGTATAACGCATATTGGAAATTTTGACTAATTGTGTACTTTTATTTAATTTTTTTTTTTTTATGTTACACAAACAAAGTAGCTAAAAGTTTCAAAATTTCTGCAAAATTTGAAAAATTACAAAAGTGTTTATGAAAATTCAAAACTTTATTTATTTGTTTTTTTTTTTTAAAGAAAATATGGTAGTTTAAAGTTACAAAATTTATGCAAAATTAAAAAAAAATGCAAAAAAATACATCATAATTTCATGCACGCAGTTTTATAGCCAATGGAATTTAATGTCAAATTTGAAGTGGCCCAAAACCGCGCTGATTTTTGACAGGTTTCTTTTCTACTGTCATTTTCTTCATATAAAATCAAATGGGGCCACGATAGTCTAGCGTAAATGCACTACCCTGTCATGCCAGAGGTTGTGGTTTCGAATCACACTTTTCCAAATTTACCTTCTTTCCCTGTTTCTAAAAAAAAGAAAAAACAAAAACTTATTCCTCAACTCCAAGAACTTATACTTCCCATCCTTACTCCCGCACAATAGTCAGCGCATTATTTGCATTGTGGCTGCTAAAATAAGCAAACAAAAAACAAAGAAAAAGACACACAGTTACACATTGCATCAGTGGTGCCAGGAAGAGGAAGCCGGCAACCGCGGTAATAGCGCAAACACACCAAATTTAGCGAAGTCCTTAACCATCTGTGCGATCCTTCTGCCAGAAAAATAGGAAACACAGATGGCGCGGTGTTTCTAAGGCGTTGTTCCATTATTTAGGACTCCTAGCGGCAGGCAAATCACCTACCCTGTCAGAAATCAAAAATAGATTAACGAAACAGAAGACAGAGTCTTGAAGAGGCCCTTTGCTTCCGAGAAAATAAACACAATTTGTCAATAAAAAAAATATTAAAAAATAATCCGAATCTTGAGCTACTTCAAATTGGCATAGTAGATACTTATTTACTTAATTGGCCGTAACAACTCGTTACCGAGTTATAGCCTGCCGAATTATATCTCACCAGGTCTCTCTGTTTTCCGCACATCTTCTTCGCTGGAGCAGTTTCTTCCGTAAGGACAACATTACCCGGCCACCTCATACAGTTCGTGGTCAAGATAGGAAAAGCAGGGATACCGAGCTCAGACATTATGCGATATAGTTGGTCGCGGATCGGGCTATCAAAGACTGCCTTCTAGTCGACGTGCCAACTTGATTCTCATGGGCTCTTTCCACGATCTGCGGCAGTGTGAATATTTGGTCGACGGTAGATCGACCAAGTCTGAAACTGCACTGCACTGGGATAACCCAATTAGAGATTGTATGTTAGGTTTCAGTTTATCACATAGCAGGCAGGAAATTAATTTTGTATGCGATAGCGATAAGGCTAATCGCTCGATAGTTGCCGCAGTTCGTGGAGTCACCTTTCTTTAGGATAGGACAAAGGGTCGGTGGTTCTATGTGTAGAGGTCCATGCAAATGGGGAAAGTCTATGAGCGCCATTCATTTGGGAATGGGCAAGACCATTCTTCTGAATACAGTTCAGGCAGTTCGCAACTGCGCTCAAGTATTCTCTAGGCAGCTTCCGAACATCCATTTGAGAGCAAGCTAATGTGAGAAGGCGAAAGAACCCACGATATCTTGTTGAACGGTCGGTTTGGGACCCGCCACATAAAAACACCTACTAATGAAAAGATGAACAACTGCCGCAAAACTGGCGCAATATTGTACCCGAATTGAATGAGCTATGAAATTGTATAGCCAGAATCTCTCTACAAATTCTGACTAAAAAGTTTAAAATTTTCTGGACAATTTTGAAATTTTAAAAAGTTTGTACTTCAATGTTTTTTGTTGTAGTATGGAATCTATTTTATAAAAAAAACAAAACAAAATTATACTCACAACCTTAAAATAGATTGCGTTACTATTTTTCTGCACACAGGTGTACATACAAACCATTTTTTTAAATAAAAAAAATTTTATTGAAAAAATTTATACTCAAAATCTTAAAATATAGTGCGTTGCTCTTTTTCTGCACACAGGTGTACATACCAGCCATTTTTTTTAAGTAAAAAGAAAATTAAATTAAAGAAATTTATATTCAAAACCTTAAAATATACTGCATTGCTATTTTTCTGCACACAGGTGTACATACCACACTTTTTGCGCATATGCTCAAACTCGCACATAATAAAATCGGGAAGCTGAGTAAAGTCGAGTAAAAATCGCTTTTCAACGTTGCCATAAGAGTCTTCATTTAGAAAACCGCAAAACAAAGGAAGAAAGAATGCAAAGAAATGAAAGAAAGCGAAAAAACGCTTAAACGAAAATGTTGAAAAAAGTGAGTGAAATACTTTCGCTTAGTATAATCCGCTACCTTGCCATTATTTTGCGCGCATACGTGAAGAGGTAACCGCACAAATACGTGCGTGTACACCTACTGATACATATACACACACACACACACTTACATATACATATACATACAATATATTGTCCAAATCCTTTCCATGCAGGTATCTCCACCGGTTTCTTTATATTCCGCGTTTCCTTTCGCGCAGCTGTCAACTGAAATTTTTCTTTTCTTTCACAATTTAAGCATTTTTTCATAATTCTATACAATTTCCAGCGTCACTTTTTCTCCGTGCCAGTTCTACTTTCCATATTTTGTTGTTTATTTGTAAGCGCGCAAATCCTAGTCGGAAAAATTCACCTACTTGGGTTGCGTAAGGCTAATGCCGTGAATGGCAGGTCTGTTCCTGCCGGATAGCGTGAATTCGCTAAGGATACCACAAACAGGGTGATTCAGTAAGAGCGCAAGTTTCTTTTTTTACAAGTATAACACAGCAAAATTTTTCGAAATTATTTCTTTCTTATTTTCCGGGGGTTATTAGTGTAAGGCTGTCTGAAGAAAACAAAAATTAACATATCAAAAACTTGTAAAAAATCACCCATTACAGAGTTGAGCATCGCATTCGCCTTCTTCGTGCAGCTTATAGCCGCTTATAACTACGCATGTGGGAGGTTGCAAGCCCAGACCTTCACTTCCATTTCCGAGTACATACAGCGCAAAAACAAAAAACCATTCAGCGACTCAAATCCTTTTGTGCTCTTTAGAAGCGCGCACGCTCTGAATTATTTCGGAAGGCAGCTTAAGTAGTAAAAGACGCAAAGTAGTGACCGCTTTTTATAACTAAGTTGTCTGTCTGTCAAGCGTAACATACAAACATATGGTTCTCAAAGTGGTCTTATATTCTTTACACTGGAACACCCAAGATCTGCCGAGAGATGTGAAAATACTTTCTGAAACGATATGGAAGAAAATTTGATGTCAAACATCCATTCCGTGAGTAATGGAGTAATCCAGAGTGCATTCAAAGCGGTTTGATGGATATTTTCTTTACCGATGGGTCTAAGAATGAAACACGTTCTGAAGGTAGATGGGTAATAGGTATAATTACGCTAAGAGAGGAATGACAACTGTTTTCCAAACGTAAATTTTTGCCATTCTGAAAGTAGCCGAATGGTTAATGGAGAGGAAATGGAACAGGAAACAGATTGGAGTTTTCAGTGACACTCAGTCTGCTCTAAAGGCAACCGTTTTCCAAATAGGAATTTTTGCCATTCTGAAAGGGAAACAGATTCGAGTATTTAGTAACAATCAGACTACACTAAAGGCTTTGAAGAGCGCAAAACAAACCTGAAAGATTGGTCAAGAATTTAAGGAGAAGTTTAATCCTGTTTCAAGACAGAATAAGCCCGTACTTATATGGGTTCCAGGACACTGCTGGTTCAAGGGAATGAAATTGTCAATGAATCGGCCAACTGTGGATCAGCAGTTCCCCCACTGGGGCGAGAGTCAATAACCGGAATCAGTTCTGCAGGACTCATGAAGGGGATCAACGATTAAAAAAAGTCCTCTGAAAATATTTGTATGATATCAAACATATTTTAAATAAAGCAAAAATAAAGTTAAAATCGCGTAAAGGGTTATCGCGCCAATCAAGAAGAAATTAAAAGTTTGCTCAAAGTCTAAGAATTCGATTAATTTCGGGCCAATAGTTTCCATACAAATTTAAAAAGGGTAAAGGTTTTTCGTCATTTATGACGCAAAGAGCAGATAAAAAGGAAAAAAAAAGCCAAAAACATTGAGGGTTAAAACAAGAACGGTATCAGATATTTTTTTTTGTCGTTTTTAATACCAACCTTGTTATTTGCGGAAAAAAAATTATTTTGTTGTGCAGTGTAATGGAAAATATTTCTGTAATTTTCTGTCGTTTTATCGTAAAAAAATTAGAAGTAAAAATATTAACGGCATTTGATATTATTTTGAAAAAAAAAAAAATTGGTTTTGTTGTGCAGTGTGACGAAATAATATTGTAACTTTTTATGTCCCTTCATCGTTAAAAAGATACACATTTTGAGACCAAAAAAACATAGTGGTAAAAAAATAACGGTATCAGACATAATTTTTTGGTCCTTTTTAATTTAAGCTTTCATATTTCGAAAAAAAATTTGTTGTGCAGTGTAATGAAACAATATTGTTATGCCGTTTCATCCTTAAAATAGAAAAATTTTGAGGGTAAAAATAATAACGGTAAAAAAATTGTGGTAAAAAACAATAACGGTAAACAAAATTTTGTGGTAAAAAATAACGGTATCTGATATTATTCTTTAGTCCTTTTATGATAAGTCTTGTTATTTTGAAAAAGAAATTAATTTTGTTGCACAGTGTAATGAAACAATATTGTTATTTTTTATGCCGTTTCATACTTAGAATAGAAAAAATTAGAGGTTAAAAATAATAACGGTAAAAAACTTGTGGTAAAAAATAATAGCGGTAAACAAAATTTTGTGGAAAAAAATAACGGTATCTGATATTATTTTTTAGTCCTTATATTATAAGCCTTGTTATTTTGAAAAAAAAAAATTAATTTTGTTGCACAGTGTAATGAAACAATATTGTTATTTTTTATGCCGTTTCATCCATAGAAGAGAAAAATTTAGTGGTAAAAAATAATAACACTAAACCAATTTTGCGGTAGAAAATAATAACGGTAAACAAAATTTTGTGGTTAAAAAATAACGGTGTCTGATATTATTTTTTAGTCCTTTTATTATAAGCCTTATTATTTTGAAAAACAAAAAATTATTTTGTTGTGCAGTGTAATGAAACATTTCTTTTGTTTTTTAAGCCTTTTTATCCTTAGAAAAAGAAAACATTTTGAGGCCCAAAAAAATTGAGTTGTAAAAAAAATAGCGGTATTTGGTTTTATTTCTTGATCCTTTTTATTAGAAGCCTTATTTCTTTCTTATTTAAAAAAAATTGTTTTTGTTGTGCAGTAGAATGCAAAAATATTGCTATTTTTTATGCCGTTTCATTCTTAGAAAGAGAAAAACTTTGACACCAAAAAAATTTTTGTGATAAAAAATAATAACAGTAAAAAAAAATGAGTGGCGCAAAAACTAACAGTATTTGCTTTTATTTCTTTGTCCTTTTTATTATATTATTATATGAAAAACAAAAAAAAATTAATAAAAAAATTGTTGAACAGTGTAATACTGCTAAAAATATGTTCAGGTGCTTGTACTCCCAAAGTAGTCAATGTCTTCACAGAAATTCAGTTTTGCTAAAATTATCAACTCTGGTAATGGCACTTGGGTCCAAAAGCATTCTAGGCTATCGTTTACGCAAAACAAAAAATAATAAAGTATCACTGCTGTTAGCTTTTGATTTGTCCAATAACGCGAATTCTTATAAGTAACCACAACATTTTCCGTATATTGCTCTTGAATGGATTTTTCCTACCTCAGCTTGCCTGATTGCATAGTTTCTCTCAGTGCACTTGAGCTCCGAAATTTCTCTAAACCCACTTAAGCTGCTCTAAGACCACAGCACAGCAGCAACCGCGAACTGCAAATGGCAACAATTAAGTGGGTAATAGTAACTCAGCGCGCTATCGCAATCAACCACCAGCTGGCGCAGTTCAGTACCAGTATCAGTGCCACCAGCAAACCAGCAGCAGCTGCACCTGCACTTACACCTCTACCTGCTGATAGCTATGTACAAGTGCATATGTAAGTGTATACGTATAAGTAAGTTACAAAGAGCTGCGACTGGTTGCCACAGATTGCCACACGCCTGCGAAATGCTACTTCTATGCAGTTAGGGTGTTGCGTTGCTGTTGGTCAAACGATGTGGTTGCAACTAAGATGCGCTTGGTACAGCTATAAACTATACACATATGCATGTATGTGCATATATATGTATGTATGTATATGTATATATATGTATGCCTGTATATATGCATGTGTGTTTAAGCCAGGAAATAGCTGCTGCTTTGCAAAGTAAGTACCCCTTTTGAAATTCCAGTTAAATGTCGAAAAAAATATTTCTTGTCTGTACTCGCTGGAAATGAGCTGAAATACCGCCACATCTTGCATTGCTGCCTCTTCTCCTCGCTTACTTAAACGCTTTTAAACTGAAACTAAAAGTTTTTTGCATTTGCTTTTATGCTCTGTACCGCTATATTCTGCGTGTGGTCGTTTGTAATACGGGCAGTCTACTCTGCTGTGCGTTGCAGATTTACATTCTCACATTAAAGGGAAAGCTTGCGTGCGCATGCGCAGATTCCTTAATTCCTGTGGCACGAACTCGCTTCCGTCCTGTGGTTCCTCTTTTGCATTACGTGCATTATTTTGCTATTTGCTTTTTTTGTATATTTTTTTCGTTTTTTTTTTCTTTTTTGTTATTTACTCACTTTGTATTCTTAATCATTTTTTCTAAGCCACATTGTGCATGGAATCAGAGTGTTAAACTACGTGCGGTCGCTGTTGTTTAACTTCTAACTTGACACAAATACGCACAAAGGCGCACACACGTACACACCTACACAGTAGAGCGCAGAAACCAAGAGGAGTTAGTATTAAAACAACTACAACGTACACTAAACAATTAAAAAGTTGCTTGAGCTGTAAAACGTGGGAAATACTTAAATTCTTGCAAAACCGTACGTGCGCTGTTTCGTTGGTTGTATGAGTTGTAGCTGTGTTCTTTTACACCTTTTACTCCCTTTAGTTTTTATGGTTATTTGCGTGAATTTGCTTGAGTGTTGGAAATTTTGCGTTGATCTACTTTACATTGCAAGTTGTGTTTAATTTTATTACGTTTTAAAATTTTTTTATTTAATTTTTTTTTAAATATGTATTTTTATTATATTTTAATTTTCTCTATCTCTCTTTAGTTTTTTAATTTTATTATATTTACATATTTCATGTTTCCTTGACACTTTATTTAGTTGCGCACTTTTAGTAGTGATAGAAAATAAATTACGTATACGCCCTGCGCGTCTCGAGTACGAGTAGAGATTACATACATGCACAGCTATAGCACTTACTTTTCAGCCTTGTGGGTAATTTCTAGGTTTTACTGAGAACTAAAAATTAATTTATATTCATGCAGTATTAAACAATCTTTTATGATAAAAACCCGTTCGAAATCCTTAAGACTTTATAAAATCATCTCAATGCTCCAAAAACATTTAATGATAAGACAAAAACCATTTTCTTAATGAAAACAATTTTGACCCAAATCACAAGGGAATAAAAATGCATTTAGATACATTAAAATGAAAAAAAAAAAATAAAACTTGATATTGATTCGTCTCCTGCTTTCAGCAAAATTTCTTTGAAACTCTTTCCTCCATCCTAAGTACTTAAAACCCGATTCTATGACGCCGCCTTAGCCGAATGGGTTGGTGCATACTACCATTTGGATTTCAAAGAGAGAACGGTCTCGGTGAAACACCAAAATTCAGAAAAAGTTTTTCTAATAGCGGTCGCCCCTCGGAAGGTAATGGGAAACCTTCGAGTGCTTTAAATAGCAAAAGCAACATCAAAACTCTCACACAAGGAGCTCGGCCAAATATCCGAAAAGGGTGTACGCGCCAATTATATATATATATATATAATATATAAGCCAACTTTTACTAATCTCGCTGCTTTTTCCAAATTTTTACACGCCGGCTTTCAATAATAGGCTTCAAATTGATGAAGGGCTTACGGATTTTTCAAAGGGTTTCTATAAAGTCTGCCACTCAACCTTAATATCCACACTAATAAGTTTTGGGTTTCTCTCTCTTCTCCTTAAGTGGATAAAGTCGTAGCTTTTCAATCGTAAATTGGTAGTCGTTGTTGATAACGTATCTTCTTACTAGTTCACTTACTCTTCCTGTGTCCCTCAGGGCAGAATTTTGGGCACTTTGTTCTCTGTAATGTTCATTTGTTTTTATTAATGGCACATCTGAATGTTTTCATTTTTCTGAGTTTCTTTTAAAAACTGTAAACTCTTATTAAGGCAGTTTGTCCTATACAATCTTAAATTAGATCTCAATTTTCTGAATGCCATTAACAGCTAAAAGAAGTATTTCATCCATGCAAAAATTCTGGAAAGTCTCTGAAAACGAATGTTTTATTACCCTACTTTATTCTGTGCGTTGCTTCTGTTTTTAAGTTGCACTTATGTGACCTCAAAATGCTGGTTACTAATTACCCCAAACATAGTTCATATTTACCCCGAGATTCACCTAACGCTAGTGGTGTCAGAAAATCCTGTCTTAACCCCTTAGCCTACACGATATCTACCAATTGCGCGAGCTATAATACGCAAGAAATTCGTTCGCGCGCCGTGCCATTCAACTGTTCAGCCGTGTACCCGAACTGGCGCAAAGTGTATACTTTTCGTAACATATATATTTCAATGCAACGAAAGGAATTGTGAAATAATAAACAATGTTTAGGTACAAATAGTAATTTTAAGATGTCTAGGAAGTAATCATAATCAATTGATCACAAAGTCTTTACCACGAGTCAGACTCGTTGTTTTCGCTTATGGCACAAATTCTTTACCACGAGTCAGACTCGTGGCTATAGGCTAACGGGTTAAACAAACCCGACCAAAACAGAGCAACGATAAATTATTAATTTTTTATAGATTAACTCCTGTAATGAAGATCTAACGTACGTGTTCGCAAATACTAGGTTGATGGGGTGGTCAAGAAACGACAACTTTTCCACACATTGATACTGCCACTGAACTTGGAAATATCTCTTATTGCAGACTTAAACATTGTTGGTTAGCGAAGAATCATCTTTACTTGGCTTTTAGTGATACCGGATCTGTCCCCCTTCCCAAAAATAAATTCAGTTTTGTTCTAATCCAAACACTTAGTTCACGCACAGCGTCTCCAGACATACCTTCGGCTGCGTTGGGTCGTTCAATACTCAAATCCAGTGGAACCTCAACCCAGGGAGTTATTTCTCCTGGTAGGTAGTTATCGTTCCGCTGCTTACTGGTGGATGGAGCAGGTTTGTCATTTCTATTTTCACTCTCATCGTTCTAATTGTGTGTTTGGGATTGAATATTTTATTGACTGGTGACTTTACGTTGTTTTTATTCGGCCAGGTCATGTGGATATAAAAGATGTTCGGTCATCTTACTTTCATCAACCGGAAAGAGCCTAGTTGACTTGACGCCTTTTTTGTTTTACTCCAAACCTGTCCCAGTAATGCTAATCCCATTTTTATTTTACCATGCGAAGCCCAGAATTTGCCCCACTCTGTACTCATTAGGCCAAAACCACAGTTGCCTTGTGGTTAGATTTGATCGGTAAGATGGGAAAGGAATTTGATGAGCTCCACATTGTTTTATATCTCTTGCTCAATGATTCGAATACTCATGTGGGAGCTACATGGCCGTCAGAGAATCTTCTGAAACAAATGGGGTAAATATGAAAACTCTTCTGTTATTCAATAATAGGGGCAGTGACTGATAAGGCATTAATAACTGAATCTGAAATGGTTGAAACCACATCTTATTTGAATTTCCTGTGATGAGGCTGGTACAAAATTGAACACACAACAAAATGATTTTCCCATTCCGGAGATATGAATTTTGACAATAATAGGAATGACGTAATCAGTTTTGTCTGAGTGGTCAGTCGAGTAATGAACTACCACATTTTAATACTTTTTAACACAGTGCTTGTTCGAATCCGATTTCTTCATACACCGCAAAGCTTGATTTCAAATTACAAATGGGAGTGTACATAGGTTCGATTGCACTTTAAAAGCTTATTCAGTTTCACGTATCTGGAAAAAATCTTCGGAGGTATGATTTATTCTTCCCACTTAGAAGTGTTTGTGCCTCGCAAGCATCTTTGATTAAATCACTGAATGAGCTTAATCTGATTTCAAGTTCTTTGGAATTTTATTTATCGCTATCTGAATATAATTTGCAATTATCGTTCAAAGAATTTTTTAAAAAGTTGCGAAATATATTACAGTTAGTTCTATGTAGACTGTGAGAAACCTTGAATTTCTAGATTTGAAAAATGAGTAAATGTAAATAAGTAAGAATCTATATCGTCCCCTTAGTATAACAATAGCCTATGTGCTCATAGGCTATTATTTTTTTATTGAATTTTTGGATTCTCCATCGTCGATTTTATAAGTGGTAAAAATTTTGTCAAATTCTAGTTCCACAAAGTGGGTCAAAAAGTCAGTCAAAAAATAATAAATATTTACAGACATAACGAAATTTGAGTGAGAGCTACTTTCGACAAAAAGTTTGAAATTCATTTTCTCAAAACATCAAAAAATTTATAGGCTATTTTAACACTAAGGGGACGATATGCTTTAACAATATTTGCTAACTTTTTACGTTAATTTTTTATAAAAATACAGTTCATTGTATAACAAAAACTTTGTAAATCAAGATTCCAGAAAGTTCCACACTTTGTGCAAAATTCCCGAAAACTTAACAAATCTTTTCAATCAGAAAAGACAAATTAGAAAATTCTGGGTACACAGTTTTGTAGCCAGTTCAATTTAGATCCAATAAAGTATAAGTTTGGAGTAGTAAGGTCTCGCTAATTTTGGACAATTTTTATTTTCTTATAATGTTGCTAATCTTCTTCCAAATAAGGGTCATATTGGTAAGTCCTTTATTTGTAGGAAAATGTGAGAAATTTTGTGAACGTAAGTGGTTATTATTTTTATCTTTATTTTTACTTTTATTTGCACTTTGAGTTTTTCATTTTTTTGATTTTTATTTTTTTCTTTTATTTTTATATTTATTTTAAGTTTTACTTAAATTTTTACTTTTATATTTATTTTTATTTTTACTTTTATTAAGATTTTTATTTTAATTTTTATTTTTATTCTATGTTTATTTTTATTTTTACTTTGATTTATTTTTTTACGTTTATTTTTACTCTTATTATATTTTTTGCTTTAGCTTTTACTTTTATTTTGATTTTTAATTATATTTTTATTTTATTTTTATTTCTATTTTTTCTTTTACTTTGCTCTATATTTTTAAATTTATTTGTTTTTTTGAATTTTGTCTTTAGTTTTATTTTTCCTTTTACTTTTATTTTTGTTTTTATGTGTATTTTTTTTATTTTTTATTTTTTCTTTTATTTTTTATTTTATTTATATTTTTATTTGTATTTGTATTTTTATTGTTTAGTTTTATTTTTATTTTTATTTTTATTTCTACTTTTATTTTTATTACACTTTAATTTTTGATTTTTATATGTATTTTTAGTCTTATTTTTACTTCCATTTTGATTATTATTTTAACTTTTATTTTTCTTTTATTTATATTTTTACTGTTATTTGTTTTTTTACTTTTATTTTTATTTTGCATTTACTTTTATTTTTATATATTTGTTTACTTTTTTTTAATCGTTTTTATTTTATTTCGATTTTTACTTTTACTTTCATTTTTTCTTTTATTTCTATTTTTATTTTTTATTTTAATTTAATAAGAAAAATGCACCAAATGGAGTAGTTTAAGCTCAGAGAATCTTCCCAGACAAAAATGATAATCTACAAGCAAGCGGAGCGTTACACATTCGAGGAGAAAATCACTTCTCGTAAGAAGTGCAGAAAGAAGAAAAAATGGAACAATACATAAATCATTGCCGAGCAACTTCAGTAGCAGATATCCATTTTTTTCGTACAAATGCATTGAACTTGTGAATCTCATTGTAGTTAATAAAGCACATAATCCACAAAACGAAATCTTACTACCCATAAATACACACACATTCATACAAGTTTCATGCATATAGATATTACATACAAATACACACACACATACACCTAACATAGAATCACAAAGAGCGCAACACTGAAGACAATCGAAAACTCGACTTTCTTCATTGAAAACCCAAAGGAATGCCATAGACAGGCCAAGGCAGATTCGAGAAGATAGAAAAAGCCGGAAGCTATGAGATCGCATCATCCTACAATTCCGGCAAAAGGGAAAATATTATCTTTTGGTTCGTTTTGGGAAAGTGTTTTCAATTTGCGCGCAGCATGAATTTATGTGGTAGCTATCTACTATTGTATGTACTGTGCACACACAAGCACACATGTGATACATAAATGCATAGCAGTTATATGTGTATATACATATATACATATATAAAGATATTTATATGAACTCACACAAAATCCATATAATATTGGCCCAATTTCATGCGCTTTCTTGGAAATAGTTGCAAATTTAATTAAGTTCGGTTGCCTAGCTGCAGCTGCTAAAACTTAACTAGCAAGTACATCTGCGTTTAGTAAAGACTGTAGACACGCAATCAAACTTACTAGTTCTTAATTGCCTCACTATTGGTATATTAGCAATACTATAAGATGACCGAAAAACATTTTGAGTTTTGCGAAAAGTAACATGAAAACATTTCTTGATATTTAAAGAGATGCAAGGAGTTGCTGCACCAGCGAACGAGCGAATTAATGTCAAATTGCAAAATATGAACATCCTTTGAATTTCCAATCGCAGAAAATATTTTCAAATCATCGGCATATGGAAAAAAATTAGCGAATGATATCATTGATATATAGAACGAATAGTAGAGGCTCCAAAATACTGCCTTGTGGCACCCCTGACTATGCAATGAAATATTCCGAGCATTTACCCTCAATCATTGACAGGCATCTTCCTTCTATCGCATAAATAAGATGTGAATTAATCGCTGCCATAAACACCATTCACAGTTTTAGCTGCCTGGCTTGCATTTTTGTCTTTATCAAAGAAAAACTATAAAATATGGTTAACAGACTGTAACTCACTCAACTAAACGAAACAAACCGAAACAGGAAACAACTTTTTAGTGTGAAAATTCACCAATTTGCTTATTGAAGGAAATTGCAAGGCCGATGAGCCAAGCAGAACGGGTACTTATCTTCCACTGCTTGAAAATAGAGGCAATATTCGAATTCCCATGGCAACTTGCAAATCAAGGATACAAAATAATATTCTTCAGGAGGTCAATAGGTTATAGAGAGCAAAAAAAAAAAAACAAAAATACGGCTGCAAATAAATATGACAAGATCAGGAGGACTACTCAACCTCTCAAGGGAGAACATCTGGAAAGTCGTCGCCTGCGCCACCGATCATTGGGTGATACGTAGGTACTTTTCTAGGATAGGCATATTTTCTCATGAATACTGCAGAAGTTGTAGAGACGAGAAAGAGGAAGAAGCAGTTGAATACTTCCTCTGTAATTGTCTCGCCTTAGCTAGGAATAGAGCAGAGCTGCTAGGAAAACACGATTTTGACTCTCTCACGGAACTGTCCGTTGTTGGTTTCAAACCTATTATACGCTTCATAAAAGAGTCTAACTGGTTCCATGAAAAGAATTGGCAGTAAGCTTCCTGTGTTACACAGTCGTACCACAACGGATCTACATGGCCTGAGTGAGTTGCTTGCTCTAAGTCGACTGCCACAAAAACTTAACCAAACCTAACCTTCAACGAACATAAAATTTAAGCTGTTTGATCGGTATTTTACGTGATATCTATCACTACAGCCATCTACCGAGAAAATAGTGGATTTCTTTTTCCCCAAACTATCATATGTAGGTTATATAGGGTGGGCCATGTAAAATTTGCTTTTTGAATCGGCTATAGAAAAGAAACTAATTGATATTTTTTCAAACTTTTTTTTTATTTTGAAGATTGAACATTGCCATTTATGAATGGCAAAAAATATCGTTCAAATGACTTCCACGACTGGCTTGACATAAGGCCATTCGATCAACCCAATTTTTAGGCACATTTTCGATTGTTTGGGCTCCAATTTCATGAATCGCAACTTCGATTTCGTGTTTTAAAGCATCAATCGTCTCTGGATGGTTCGCATAGCCTTTTTCCTTATTGGCTCCCCACAAAAAATAGTCCACCGGGTTTAAATCACAGCTCCGAGGCGGCCAATTGATATCGGAATTTCGGCTGATTATTCGGTTTTCAAAAACGATAGCCAAAAGTTCGAGTGTAACTTTGGCAGTGTGATAAGTTGCACCATCCTGTTGAAACCAAATGTCGTCCATGTCATTTACTTCAGTTTTTGGAAACAAAAACTCGTTGAGCATGTCACGGTAACGCTCGCCATTTACTGTAACCGCGGCTCCTCCCTCATTTTCGAAAAAAATGGCCCGATGATGCCGCCAGACCAAAAACCGCACCAAACAGTGATTCGTTGTGGATGCATTTGCTTCTCTACAGTAACGTGTGGATTTTCTGAGCCCCAAATTCGACAATTTTGCTTATTGACGTAGCCACCGATGTGAAAATGAGCTTCATCAGAAAAGATGATTTTTCGGTAAAAATGCTCATCTTCGGTCAAACGATTTTCTGCCCATTGAGCGAACCGAACACACATTGGATGGTCATTAGGCTTCAGTTTTTGCACCAATTGTACTTTGTAAGTCTTCATACCGAGGTCTTTATGCAAAATTCTCCTCAAAGAAGTGCATGAAATGTTCAATTCTTGAGAACGTTGACGAGTTGAGGTTGTTGGATGTTCACGCACATTTTCGGCTACAGCAGCAATGTTTTCGGGTGTACGCACTGTAGGAGCACGTTCACATGTTTTTTTACCCATTAACGATCCACTTTCACGAACACGATTAACAAATTGATCCACAAACTGTTTTGTTAGCAACTCTTTTTTTGGATTGGCTACTGGAGTATACAGATTGCACAGACTACATGACGCCGTACTTTAATTGGGAGAGTAGGTTTCGTACTACAATTGAAGAGGAGGGATGGCACAAAGGTGGTATGAAGCCTGGCTATAGGACTTTTCATATCTACACAGACAGCTCTAAAACTTTAGATGAGTCATAACGGGCATTTACTGCTCAAGGAATTGGGAGCCTATCAAACTGCCAGACCAGAGCAGTGTTTTCCAAGCGGAAGTTTTGCTATGGGGAAAGTCGCGGAGCTAGCCTACACAAGAACAAGAAAGAACTCAAAAATTACTATATACCTGGACATTCAAACAGCAATAAAAGCAATAAGGTCATATTGTATTAAGTCCAAAAATGTTCGACGGTGCAGGAGGCCATAGAAAGGCTAGCCGCAAACAACAGGCTGCATATCTATTGGGCACCTGGTCACAAAGGCATTATGGGGAACGAAATAGTGGATGAGATAGCAAAAAGTGCTGTCAGACTACTTTTTGAATAAGAGAAAGACATGCCAAAACCGCTAAACACAATATACAATGAAATGGACTACTACATGAAAAGGCGAGTGAAAGCTAGTTGAACTAATTTGACCACATGCAAAATAGCAAAAGTCATGTGTAGAACTAAAGACAAAAAACTGACTTACGCTCTCACGAAAGGACTGCAGAACTATCATAGGTATGCCAACTGGTCATAATCTATTGGCTGCACATGCGTAGAAGATAGGGATTACTAATACGGACAAATGCGGGAAATGCAGAGAGGATGTTGAGGAAACTTTAGAACACCGTCTGTGCGTTTGTCCGGCATTATTAAAAACGCGTTTAAAATACCTGGGAGCCCCATTTTTTGAGGGTCTGGAGGACATCTCAAAAGCGGATCTCTCAGCTCTGCTTAGATTCGCCAAAAGCGCTGACATCCTACATAATGTCTACTTTCGGTATTCATAGAGGTCGGTCTCCATCTTGTATCGCTAGGGAGCAAAAGGTCTATGCGTGGCTTATTGCCAACCAGGCTAACCTAACCTAACCTAATGCATTTCTTTGTGCGTCATACGTTGATGCCAAAATTCAATGATAATATTCATACTCCTAAAGATATTTCTTCTCATAATAGTTTAACTACAGGAAAAAATATCAAATTTAGCTCTCCGATTCCAAAGTGGGGATGCCGCTTCGATAGATGCCTAAGCTTTCCGCCTTGAATCGATCACTGGACCTACAAAAAACTTCGCTTGGGCTTCTTAATACGCCTCTTTGGCCATCTAGTGAACTTTTAAAGAGATCAACTTGGCCTATCTAATCAAGCCATAGATGCCATATAGCCCATTTTCTAGTTTTGTTTTTGCCTCACTCAGGTCGGAAGGAAAACCCCCGCAAAATTCAAGTAAAATAAAATTTTCGGATATTCAGATAATTTCTTTTGTGTTAACAAACCTCAAAAACATTCGCCGCGCCGCAATTAACTTCAATTACTTTTCTGCTTACTATAAAACATAATTACACTTTGAAACTTTTAACAACAACCGATGATTTTTTCATTTTCCTTTGACTTCGCAAATTGATTTGAAGCCAACAAAGCAAACGTCATTTACGTCTGCTGCAAGCCTCCTGGCCTAATACGAGTAGTGTTGTTTTTAGTAACAAGAAATCAGCAGCCGCATAAATATGGCAATTGAGTAGTTAGCAAGAAAACAGCAACAAAATCATGTATTTAAATCCGAAACAGCGTAACTACTTTTTAGCGGCGCTGATTTCCGTCGATGTGACAGCTGATGCAGAAAAGCCTAATTTGTGTGCAGATACAGAAAACATAAATTACAAGCAGCATTTGGTTGGTGGTGGCTAAGCTGATGGGAGTGGGTGATTGCGCTATTGGGTGTGGGGGGTTGACTGGGTACGCACTGATTTTAGGTAAAGGGTGGTTAAATTTCAAGGGCCGATGTTGAATGTGAACCGGACCTAAAGGTCAAGTTTCTTTCTGCATTTGATTTGACCTTTTTCAATTTCAGACTAACTCAATTTGAACCATGGAAAGATACATAATCGAGCAACGCGTTAAAGTTATTCAGGCTTATTATGAAAACGGGCATACAAATCAAAACGGGCGTTCGAAGAAAAGCATCTTCATTGATGAGGCACATTTTCACCACAGTGGATTCGTCAATAAGCAGAATTACCGAATTTGGGCGAATGATAATCCAAGAGTGATTGCCGAAAAACCAATGCACCCACAAAGAGTGACTGTTTGGTGCTGTTTATGGGTCGTAGGTTTTCCAAAATGAGGCCGGTCAGGCAGTGAATAGTGTTCGCTATCGTGAGATGATAACGAACTTTTTATGGCCCAAATTGGAAGATATGGATGTGGACGACATGTGGCTTCAGCAGGACGGTGCCACTTGTCACACAGCTAACGAAGCAATGGCTGTTTTGCGCACAAAAAATTTGATGGTCGAATAATCTCACGTCGCGGCTATGTCAATTGACCGCCAAGATCATGTGATTTGACATCGTTGGACTTCTTTCTTTGGGGTTATTTGAAAGAAAAGGTGTACGTCGATAAGCTAGCAACAATTCAAGAGCTAATTATGCCTCAGCGTCATCGAAAATAGGGACCATCGGATGAAGGTGTGCCGCCGAGGCCGCGGCGATCATTTGGCCGATATTTTGCTCCGTACGTAATTGAGCCGTACCAGTATTATCATAATAAAGAGAAACGACGATAATTTTTTAAAAAATTGTATTTTATTCAAAATCAACATCGGCCCTTGAAACTTAACCACCCTTTATTTGAAACTGCTTTTGTGGGCGCTGCTGTTGCGCCAGCTGTTTTAGCTGAGATTTCAATGTTTTAAGCTCGCCCCGTTAGTTTCTCATTTTCCTCTCCTCGTTCTTCTAATTTTAAATAGCGCAGATGATTTCTGATTATTCTTTCAACTGCTAATCATTTCTAATTGTCTAACTCATGCGCCCACTTGTGCCAAACGAGAAGGCTTTAATTATGCACTACCTCGCTTTTTTGAGTTGCTGTTGCTTTGTGTTGCTGTTGCTTTGCTTG
>JAYXIM010006723.1:0-140670 GCA_037575425.1 Anastrepha fraterculus | reverse complement strand
AGACAAACATCACGAGCAAACTTTTGATGGGCTGCGACGCACATGGCCGTCATACAAAAGCCAAAGAACGAATCACCTGTTAAGATGTTCTCAACCAAACATCTCTCGCATCACTGCAACCCTTACAGGTCATTGAAAAGTAGGGAAGCATGCAGCCAGACTCAACCTCCCCTTCAATCCCATCTGCAGAAGCTGTCAAGCGGAAGAGGTGAAGGAAAGTGTTTCCACTACTTATGTGAATGTCCGTTCCTTCGGTTAAGGAAATCTCAGACATAGAGATGAAGGATTTGCTGTTATACTTGGACTTCACGAAATGGATCTGAAAAAAAAAAAAAAACAAAAAACACGTCATCACACGAGACAGTGATAGTAAAACGGTGCTGGTCACTAATTAGGATTATTTCAGTGGAAATATTCGACCACTCCAACAACAACAACACTTCTGCTAGGTGTTTGGCTGAGCTCCTCCTCCCATTTCAGGTGTGCGTCGTGATGTTGTTCTATAAATAGAGGCACCTACAGTTTTAAGCCAACTCTAAGCGGCAGATGATTTTTATGAGGAGCATACCACTCGCAGGTTTGCTATTGCCTGCCGAAGGGCGACCACTATTAGAAAAAACTGTCTAGTCTTTGCTGTTCATGCACGGAGATTCGAATCTACGCACTCCCGAATAGTAGTCACGTACCAATTTGTGCACCCATTTGTGAAACAACATCAAGACGCACACTCACATAAAAACGAAAATCGGTGCAAAAGTGTTTATATACCTGTTTTCCACTTCAGGGATCCAAAATTAAGTTTTAATTTTTGTATATCAATTTTATTTAATACCTTCTTTAAACAGAGAAAAACCAAATGTTTTCGCTCTTTTTGGAATAGAGTCAGAGTTAGTGAGCCAGATTTCATACGATGATTTTGCTAATATAAAATCGCGCGAAAACTTGTATAATGTTATTAATTTAATTTCATCGCCACTATGAGTTGGACCGTTAACAGATAATTGAATATACATATGTGATGCTGGCAACGCAGCGATGGAATTCAGTCGAAGGTAACCATCGAAAAACATCGTCAGCATCTTAACTAAAACTTGTCCATTAGATGTACATATGTAAATGTAAATTAACTTTGGATTTGTTAATTTATTTATAACCATCAAATATAAATTTACCGTTTCACATGCATATAGGCTTGGCTTCATACTTACACTGTTTCTATCTCAAAATTCATGCAACGTTTATTTAATTAAGATCTGTTGAGCCATTAACACGCTAATACAGATTTATTTGCAAAAAATCAGAAAACCAAAAATTATGATGATTTTGTTAGAAAGCCTCATAATTTTCATTTCGAAGAAGAATTCAAAGACATATTTTAAGCAAAGTAGCTACCACTGCAACTAGTAAAAGAGTTCCTTTCATGTCAGGTAAAATTCTAGAAGAACGAAAACTTTGAACAAATATTATTTTTAAGCAAGTATAAGAACTAACGTCATTTTAAATAAATTATTTTATATACAAGTAATATATTTGCGGAACAGAATTTAGAACCTTTCACTGCCAATCGTTTCCACATCTCGTTATAAGCGCAAGTAATTAAATTTTTTTTATTTTCACTTTGGTGGTTTAAACGTTAAAGCAATCTGTTTCTGATTCTCTTCTGATTAAAATTCATGGAAAACAACATATGTTAATCATATATATTATTCACAATCACCTGATTTTGACATTCATTTTGTTTTTGTACTACAGTTACCACCTTGAATGAATTCGTCAAGGTAAACACACCTAGCAAACTCTGCCGAACACTTTGGAACAGCTCCACTAGGCTTGTCTTCAAATGTTAAGACCAAAAGATATTTGAACGAAACCAAAAGTTTTTAGCTGCCATTCCTCATGCAAAGAAATTGTTTGCAGCCCCTCCAAGCTGGATGACAGTTAAAAACTTCACCCCCGGGCTGCTTTAAATAAGCTTTACTATGACGGGCGTCAGCCGATTGTCAGAGTAATTAAAAGGCACCAGATATTCCGGCAAACTCAACAAAACAACACTTTCTAAATGATTTAAAATATTTTGATAAATAGTGTAATAAACAAAGTGGGTCAGGCCCCCTTCGCTGGGCACACTAAAATAGAATAGATATGGTTTAGAATAGAAAATATATGATTTTCATATTATTTATTTCTTTATTCTTTATTCAAGCGCTTTGGCATAAACAATATTTTTTGTTTTTCTATTTGTTTTTGAGTAAATATAAAACATAAATTGAAAATCAGGAAAAAAGAAGATTGTTTTTAAATTTCAAATCAACGCATATGAATAACTAAGAAACAATCGTCTTTTTTCCTGATCATCCATGAATTTTTCGTTTCAATTTATATGTTTTATTAAGCATTGGAGCTTTTTTAACCATTATCCATTTATATTTTTCAAAAAAAAAAAAAAAAATAATAATTTTTCCACGAACACATAATTTCATTCGGATTTCACATTAAATTCTCAAATTTCGTAAGAAATTATTCACTGTTCCAAAATCCACTCCAAAAAAAATCACAAACAATTTTTACATGTTGCACTTACGTTTTTTCCTTATGGCATCCAAATCAGAAAGAAATATAGACCCATTGTAACTCACACTGTCAATTTGACAGTTCAGTTCCGCCCCAAGAGTTAAAAAAGTAAGCGACATTATGGCTGGCTCAAAAGAACGCTGTACCCGTTGCCACTGCTCCGAATTACAACCAAACTTTACGAAACCCATTTTCAATACTTACTTAACAATGTGCATAAGTTTGGTTTAATTCGGTGCAAAGACACGGCGGGTGCACGTTTTGGCATATATTTCGAGACCCTAGTCATCAATAGGTATGAAAATTACCCCGTATTAAAGCACTTATCAACAGCTTTCATTTGATACCCATATTGTACATACACAACCAAAGGTTACCCGGGTCCATGTTTTGACCTATATCTCGAGACCCCAGTCACGTAGCGGCATGAAAAATACTCTGAACTAAGGCATTCACCAACAGCTTCCATTTGATACCCATATTGTACATACACATCCAAAGGTTACCCGGGTCCACGTTTTGACCTATATCTCGAGACCCTATCTACCAATAGGTATCCAAACTATACGGAAACCATCTTCAATACCTCCTTAACAATGTGTGTAAGTTTGGTTTAATTCGGTGCAAAGACACGGCGGGTCCACGTTTTGACCTATATCTCGAGACCCCAGTCACGGAGCGGCATGAAAAATACTCTGTACTAAAGCATTCACCAACAGCTTCAATTTGATATCCATATTGTATAAACACATTCTAGGGTCCACGTTTTGGTCTCTGTCTCGAGACCCTAGTCACGGAGCGGCATGAAAAGTACTCTGAACTAAAGCATTCACCAACAGCTTCCATTTGATACCCATATTGTACATACACGTCCACGTTTTGACCTATATCTCGAGCCCTATCTACCAATAGGTATCCAAACTATACGGAAACCATCTTCAATACCTTCTTAACATTGTGTGTAAGTTTGGTTTAATTCGGTGCAGACACGGCCGGTTAGCGAGCACACACAAAAAGTTGACTTTATTTTATATATCAGATTTTTTTTAGTTTGTGTCCGAAAAATCCAAATATCTTACGGAACCCTATTTTTTTCCAAAATAAAATGTAATCCATGTTACTCTTGGATAATGTAGTTTTCGAATGGTCAAAGAATTTTTAAAATCGGTCCAGTAGTTTTTGAGCCTATTCGTTACAAACAAACAAACAAACAAACAAACAAACAAACAAATAAACAAACAAACAAAGTTTTCCTCTTTATAATATTAGTATAGATGCCTGATCGGAACTTTCATGTATGAAAATTCATAAACTGGTTGTTCTCTGCAGCAGAAAGACGCTCCCAGAAAGACGTACACATAAAAAAGGTTAACCTAGGTAAATAATGAAAATTGTTATTAATTTTCAAAGAAGTTTGTTTATATTATTGTATAATACTTACACGAGTATTTGCAATTAAACAAACGACAGGCAAACTATTTTCAACTAATGATAGTAAGGCAAAGCGTTAAAATGGAAACAGTGTTGCCGACCACATGAACTGCATGAAAAGTATAATTTTTACTACTATCTGTACGACCTCGGCTCGTGATATTCACGTTTGGCCCGCCGATCTATTCACGAGACTGGCTCGTCATTTCATGTTTAGACCAAAATTTTCATCACGGGTCAGACTCGTTAAAGCACGGCAACGGTTTAGCATCATACGGGGAAAATTCGTCTTAATAAATAGTTGCAATTTCAAACACGTACCGAACAGAAAAAATAAGTTATCACAAGTAAAGACCAGCGCGCATTTTATAGTAGAATTTAATTTGGGTTGTCTGTTTTGGGAGCCAAACAGGCTCATAGATAATGAGAAATGAAAATAGTGGTTATTGGCCAATTTCACTTGATCTACGAAACATATTGTAATTTTTTTGTTTTTTATGTAAAATATAACTTGAAGTAAAATATAATTTTCTTGTAACAAATTGCTTTCAGAATAAGTAATAAAGAACAAAAAAATGTTAATTTTTTGTTTTAATTAAATAAAATAATTTGATGTATTTTTTCATGTTTATAAAATATTTTATTTTATCGCGGTTTTCAATATACATATACAGAAGTAGAGGTGGTAAAAAAAAGAAAAATGAAGTAGGCCAAAATTTATAATAATAAATATAGCTTCACAAAAAATTATTGCGTTACTATGGAAATTGACAGTAAAACAAGCAAAAAAACATCTTCGAGTTCTGCCTAAATTCGTATTTAGTTTTTTTCCTTCTCCTGTTAAGTAAGAAAAATATGAATTGGAGCATTTCTATACTAAGATTTCATTATGTATGTTTGCTTTTCAGAAAAAAAATGTTTAAATCACTATGGACCCATGAATAAAAACGATTTTCAAGGTGGAAAAACAATACCGATTCTGATATGAAGTGAAGTGCCAAAATCGCCCAGGTAAACAGATACCCCCGTCGAAATTCAATGGAACATCAAAACAATGGTCAATACCAACAGAATCACAAAAAGTATGACAAAAGTACCCGATTATCACACTATCATCAGACACTGCATCATGCTTTGGAAGAGGATATTGCTTCAGTAGCTACTTTAATGAAAATGACCACACAATCAATGGCATCGCAAAACACCCCAATACTGACTGCATCCTCACCTGTACCAGCACATAAGAGACCTAAGTCCCCAAGGTACAATATATTTCTACAACATATCTATAAAAATTTTATTTTCATTTTATTACAAGTGAAAGGTTTCATAATAGGAATATTATAGATGGATGGATATTTTATCGATGTAAAGGGTGACCTGAAGGCAATGATAGTTTTGGCAATTGTTATGTTCAGTCTAAATTAGTAATTAGCTGTCAAAATTCGTAATAGCATTCCGCTATAGAAATATTCAATAGGGTTTGTCATGCCATCGTGCATCATTTCACGCTTCCAGAATAAATGAAATTTATTAAAAAATATTATATTATATTATCGAAATTTCAGTACTTTTGAAAATACGCAACGAGAATTGTGCCATAACATTATTTGTTATTGTTGCAGGTTACAAAATCCTGTCTAGTGCACGTTAGGCTCAGAAAACAGGTTGTTTGGGCGGAGTTCAAAGGGAGAGGGGTCGTAGATGAATGGGACCTACATGAGTCCATGAGTTCAAACCCTCGATATATGTTGAGTATGTCTGATCGATTCTGGATGGATTATCCAGAATACAATTTTCCCAGGTCATAAGCATGGCTTTAGTGCGCAGACAATTCGTCATATCGTGGATAAGTTTCAGCGTGAATAAACTCTTTTGGACATTACAGTTATGTCCCAAACAGGTCCTTTTTCAGAATTTTGATTTATTTTGTCGCACTGAAAAACACTTCCGGAAGCATGATTATTTTTTCCACCGGCAATTTATTTCAGAATATTTTAGATTTTTTACTTAGCACAATCAAAAGAGACGCATTGAACCAGGAATGATAGAATACATGATCGCACTTTCCGAATTTGCTGTGAGTACATCACAAACAAGTAACTTCTCTTCCTTTTGTTTGTTTATCTGCAGAGATGGTGTCTACGGATGATGGTAAAAAAACGACTAGAACTTGATATTGTTGCAATAGAAATGATATATGTAACTCTAACCAGGACACTATTTCAGTTGTATTGTACTTGAAATTCATATTTATGAAATACATGTGTTTTTTTTTTTTTTTGTAGAAAAATTTGCTTGTTTTTGTTAGTTGATTTAATTCGTTCAAACACCCTTATTTTTTCCAACTTCTTATACAGTCCTTGTTTATTACAGATGCTTAGCCATGAAAATCGGAAATTCTTATGATTCATCGCGGCCAGCTCCACGAAGTCCTTCTGTACGTAGTTCTTACAGCGCGCAAAACTCTTACTCGGACCCGTTCATAATAACTAGCAGAAGTGGAAATGTGGGTAGCTTCAGCGAAAACCCGCCAAGGAGCCCAAAAATCACAACCACTTATACTAATGATAGTTGCGATGATGCCTCTTCAACACCGTCTTATTACCAAACACCTACTTCTAGCTCACGTAGTCCGAAAGGCATTTCTTCGCAAGGAAATTCAATGGACTCACCTTCTTCTGCAACTTTTCTCAGCGGCCCCGCGACAGCATCCCCTCGTCGAAGTCCTAACTCACCTAGAAAGTTCGTGTTTGAAGCTATAAGCCCAGTCGTGGACCCATTCTACAAAAAATTTGAATATTACGAACCAATATCGCCTGTAGACGAATGTCCTTCTAAAACATATAGTGGAAATTGTAATGACTATTTTGGAACACCACCACAAGGATCAGCATCCGCACAAATTTTTGATTCAAGAATACAGAATTCGAGAAATATTCTATGTACATCACCTTTAGATAGAAATTTCTGTTTACATGATTACAATCGTGACAGCAATGAGATGAAGCCGTTGGAGTGGGAAATGTCACAAATTGATGAACATTGTGTGAACCGTGACAAATATTATGTAAAGCGAGATTCTTGTGTTACGGATAGTACTCAACTTTCACTTGATTCGAATGACACCACAAATAGTACTATGGCAACAGCTACTACTTCTTTTAGTTTTTCGGAGCCTTCCAAAACCGATAAGATTTCGGTTAAAAGTATTTCTGATGAAACCAGCCCTTCAGAGCAACGCGAAAGCTGTAAACATCGTCGTCATGCTATTAATATAACCTCTAACCCCTGCTATCAGGTAAAGAAATTTCAATGAAATCTTGAAAAAGTGGTTAAAAAATCTAACATTTGATATTCAAGGTGCTGCATAGCTCTCATTCTACATTAGATCGTACTTATTCAGACAGCATTACATCCTTACGACACCGGAAATCGACCAGCGATTTGACCAATGATTCCGAAGGTGGTCCAAGCAAGCAGAAAACCCTAGAAGGATGTAACTCTACCAGTTATAAGCCAAGACGACGGGGTAGTTCCAAAGGAGGATTAGCTTATTTAGCTAGTCGTCGTAGTTCTCGAGAGTCTATGAAAAGTAATACATCAATTTTTTCCAATGATGATATAGGGCCACTAACCTTCCAAGCATCCAAACGCGGTCAACAACGCCGCACATCAAATTTTCTGGAACTTCCAGGTTAAAATGAAATGTCGTCACTGAATTTTTACAATACAAGCCCTTATTTTAATTCTTATTCTATAGTTCCAGATCATATACGACCACGTGTTTGCTCTCTACCTGACCGTCCTTATAATCCACGTGCTAGTGATGATCTTTACCGACTAAGACACTTCTCAATAAGCAAAGGGAATGTTGTAAATTGTGGTGACTCCATTATATCAAGACGATCGCGCAGTAACACCAGTATCAATTCTACCAATAGCAGGTAAGCAATAGTTTGGAAGCATTTCATCCGCCCTCGTACGGATGCTATGCAAACGAAGGATGATATCAATATCCACTCCCACCTTTCATACATATAACGATAAAATGCTAAAAATGTTCTACGTGTAGTGCATATGATTCTGATTTATGGACGACACATTCTCAATGATTTTACATTGCGGTATAATCAAAATTAATCAATTATTGTATTAGTTAAAAAGTTAACTCATATATAATCTGGAATTATAATTTAGGCGCAAAACCTTGTACCTATGTATATTACTTTATCTACCATTATATTCCATACTGGGGTAATTTTTTTCTTTGGCTGAGTATTATATAATAATGATAGAATAGAATTATCTACTACACCGTGGGTATTATAACGTTTTCACGAAGCGGTTGTTTGTAGTAGCACTTATACAGCTAACCGTCAAACTGCTAAATACACAAATATGATAATATGAAACAAAATAGTGCAACTGTAAGAAAAGGTCAAATAAGACCGATTTTGGGTGTTCCTTTTACAGGTCGGATGCAAAAGAATGCAGCACATATATATATACTATATTTTTTCACATACAAATTTCAAAGCATACTAGTAAACAATTAACGACAAGGGCATGGAGCTGCATAACTTTTAAGTGTTGCGAAATTGCAAGCGCAGTGTTGGAACATTGAAAATTACTACCGGGCCGACAAAATAAAAAAATGGCGAGGGAATAATGTTTCGCTTTTAGAATAAAATATATGTATGTATACTAAGGTCGGACATTTTCTTAAATTTTGATATAATTGGCTTGGACGCTGTTGCAAATCATAGGTATTAATTAAATACTTCTTTCCTTCAACAATCCTGAAATTAATATATTTTAATGTACCATATATTCATACTCTTCTTGAGTCAAATAAAAAAAAACAGGTTTTAAAATTTAAAATTAAATGATGTATTTAATAATAGCATATACTTATATATATGCATATGTATGTGTCTGAAAATAGCTGTTTTTGGAATTTAATTACATGCCAAAATACGAGAATTCCACACACATAAAAATGCTATCGCATATTTTTTTATGTTTCACTTCCTTTCAGAGCTAGTGAACGTTCACCTTTTGAAGGATCGTGTTGTGGCGGAGCATATGCAAATGTTGATTCGGTGCCAACTTCCCCAGACGAATCTGATAATATTGAGCCTCCACCGCGGTTCGTTTGAATAATGTTTGTTTTCAATGTTGAACAAATTATTAATGCTGATCAATATTTTATCTTTATAGATATCGTATTGTTATGTTAGGTGATTCTGGCGTTGGAAAAACTGCCTTAGTTAATCAATTTATGACTTCGGAATATATGCATACATACGACGCCAGTCTAGGTAAGTTCAAAGAATTTATATGTATGTATGTTATATGTATATATAATATTATTTTTGCATATTGGTAGAACCGAGTTTATAAGTTCTGTAATTCTCTTCAGAGTGGATTTCAGTCCAATCCACTATATACTTTTCTGTTTTTCACATGCACTGTTTAATTTCAATTTTTTTGTAAATGAATTCCGAATGAACTTGGGTGTTCAGAGAAACGTATTCACAATAAAATCTCGGTTATGATACGTTTTCACCAAAGTTCAACCGCGATTTCGCCGATTTTGGGATTGAGAGCATTGACAACTGCTTCCACCACGTGTTTGATGGGAATAGTTTAAACTGTAATACCTTATGGTTCATCCTTGTGCATGTATGTATAAGTATATCTAAATTTTTGGACGCCGGCAAGTGTTGCCCATTTTTGATAAGAATTCAATAAGGAAAGAGAAAAATAACGTAAATAAACACTATTGTCACCATTCAATGTTAAAATGCATACAAACCCAACACAAACACCCTGCGCAAGATGGCTTGAAATCGGTTTGGGTGGGTTATAACATTTGCGTGGGTTTTGACAAGTATTTTGGCTGTTGCTTGGCTTAAACACACAACGCGTTGGCAGCAAACCCAAGTTTGGCACGGATCCTCATTGAGCAATGCCTACAATTCAGCGTCTTCGAATGTTTTTGGCCTTCCTTCACGCGGACGGTCGTCAACATTAAAATAACCGTCTTTGAAGCGACGGAACCAGTCCACGTTTTTTCACTTAAAGCGGCATCTTCATAAACTTTTTGTAGCTCTCGATGCGCTTCAGCCGCCGAGTATATGATACCAAAACAAAATCACTAATGTGTCGAAGCAGTTTGTTTACCATATGTCTAAGTTTGGTTTATAACGTTTAGTTTCGGTTATGTTAGACTCGACTAGCACACACTGCTGGCGGCATCTATTGACAAACAGCGGGAACTTAATTGCACACCTAATAATTTTAAAATTTTGTCAATCTGCCCTAATAGGCTTTGTAAGGTATTAAATCCCTGTATACTTTCGACAGATTTTTTTACTTATATATGTGAATGCACAAATTGGAGAGTGATATTTTCTACGCAAAATAAGTCATTTCCAAAATTATCGGGTTCTTTTACTACTCGTTCTTCCTGTCTGTCCGGCTTATTGGTTCTACACTGCGTATACGCAATTTAGCGCTTGATGCAGTTGAATTTAAAACCTTTTCCAAAAACAAAGAGCGCTGATTAATTTTAAACAGCAAATATTATACTTTAAATTTACATTGGAGGAATTCCTAATTGATTTTAACTCCTAATGTGCCGACGAAGGGGTAAATGGAAAATGTTTTGTTTTTCATGCTTTATTTCGTACTTGAAATGTAATGTGACACGAAGCCTGCGCCTAACTGTGTGTAAGATTTAGAGACACCATATCTTAGGCACTGTCAGAATAACAAATTTGATTAGTGCTTTAAATCCATCACACCTTATTAGTTCTCTATTACATATATACGTACACATATTAAATACCCTCCAAAAAGTAGTATGCTTATATTTTTAAACATTTGTATATGCATATAAACTCCGGTGTTTTTAGTAAACTGTTTCTATTTGAGTTGTAGATGACGAGTTCGGTGAAAAGACCGTGAGCGTATTGTTGGATAACGAAGAATCTGAATTGGTTTTCATTGATCATCCAAGCGTGGAAATGAGTGTAAGTAAAATATAGTTCATTAATAATTGATAATATAATTTTAACGACATTGTGTAAACTTCTATAACGTTATAATGTAGTACACTTACCAATCTTCTAGATATTTGAGGGAAATACTATAAAGTATATTAGGTATAATTCTATAATCTCCTTTACACTTATGTTTATATTTATCGTATATTTTAACTTTCTTTCACAAACGTAGTCAAAAATGCACATGAACATGTAGAATACATTCTGTCAAAAAAATATCGGGAATTGTTCATTTAAAAAGTGCGCGCTACACATATGTCTAAATTCTTTTTGCTGGAATGTCGCCTAAAGTGTCGCAGAGTTTGAGCGTGATCTGTAAATTAGCTTGCTTTTGGGATTTAATTACATCAGTTAACCGCAGGTGTCCTCTGCGAATTTCACTATGGATAAAAATATTGAAAAAAGAATTTGTCTTAAATTGTGTGTTTTGAACGGGATTTCGTGTGCCTAATCGTTGAAAATTTTGCAGAAAGCCTATGGTGAGTGTGCTTTATCCAAAACACGGGTATACGAGTGGTATAAGACTTCTGCAGAGGGCCGAGAAGTCGTAGAAGATTTGCCCCAACCGGATGAAAATGTCGACAAAGTCAAGGAAATGGAGCTGGGAAACCATCATTTAAGTTTAAGAGAGGTGGCTCGTGATCTTAGCATGTCTCACGAATCGATTCGCAACATTTTACACCATCAATTGAGTATGAGACGCGTGGCTGCTCGACTCATTCCAAGATAATTGAATTTCTTTCAAAAAATTCATCGGAAGAAGGTAACAGAAGATTTCCTGGGGCAAGTTAATTCGGACCCAACGTTTATCCAGCGCATCATAACAGGGGATGAGACGTGAGTATATGAGTTTGACATGCAAACCAGTCAACAGACGACTGAATGGCGCTATCCATATGAGCCGAAACCCAAAAAAACCACGTCAAAGTCGGTCAAAAGTGAAAGTCATGCTACTTATTTTCTTTGACTATCATGGTGTTGTGCACTCGAAACTCGTTCCAAATGGTTCTACGGTAAAGAATATTATTTGCACGTTATGCGACGTTTGAGAGAGAATGTGCATAGGAAACGGCCCAATTTGAGGAAAAAGAAAACTCATGGATCTTGCCCCATGATAACGCACCATCTCACAAAGCTCATATTGTGAACAACAATATTTTTGCGCAAAAACGCGACAAATATCATCGAACAACGACCGTATTCACTGGATTTAGCCCCCTGTGACTTTGAGTCGACAGAGGCCATTAAGGAGAATTCGCTGAAGGAGTTGAAGAATATCTCTTCAAACGCGCTTAAAAGGTGCTTTGATGACTGGACTAATCGTTGGCACATGTGTATTATTTCGAATGAAGACTATTTTGAGGGTGACACAATAAATTGTGATGATTAAACAATTACTTTGCGTGTTATTGAACAATTCCCGGTACTTTTTTGACAGAATATATATACTTATATGTTGTTAAACTCCCGAAAATATTTCTTTTTATGAAGCTCTATGGTTTGGCTTGAGATCAAAACACTTCGTCAGTTCCATTTATTCTTAGTCACAATTTAGAAAACTTAATTTGGGTTAGCGGTTGACAATTGAAATGTAATTACTAAGGATGCTATCTATTTAGATTTGATGAACGATAGGCAACTAAAAATAAATACTAAGTATATTCGAAAATGGTTTTATTGTTATTTAAAAATGTTGTCCATGCATTTTTCCGTGCGTTTGAACCAATTTTCCAAGCACTTTTTTCACTTCGATTGGGGTCGTTTGGGCGCTCCCTCAGACAACTAAAAACATTGACTACGCAGGGATTAGAACAAATAATTAGGTGCCAATGTTTTGAATGCCCAAAAATGCACTTCTTTGAGCCGATGTAAAAGAATGTACATATATTGGTTTCGCTTATTTTTCAGATCTCTTTTGGTAATAAATAGTGGTATACCTTGATCTTGTAGACGCCTTTTGATAGAACGTGACTGAGATTTTTTAGCGGTATTCAAGGCGAACATATATTTTTGGCGCCTAACTGCATTTGTAATACTGAATGCATACGAAAGAAATTATTTTCCAGACATACCTCGATCACACGATGTGTCGCATAATCATTTTGTAATATCAATTCATAAGAAACGATTTTATGTGACCTTTACGAAATGAATCCCGTATTCAGTTAAATACGATCGCTCTTGATGAGGTATGTCAATTTTCCGATTTTTATTATTTCGCGATTTTCGCGATATCATTATTACAATACCGGCAGCCCTGGTATAACTGCGGGGCCTAGATATTCATTACTTTGCAACAACTTAACCTGAAAAAAATTGTCTGATATATTTTTGGCAAATAATCCCTGTAGATAGTGGAAAATTACGTATAGAAAATTATCGCAGGGAAATGTTCAAGACTATTGTTTCAAGTGCCTGTGAACGACATACTATAAATAGCAATCTATCACAAACATTCCGAGTATAATTACCAAGTCAAGTTTTACGATGACAGTACCAAATTTAACTTATTAACACTGTGCTCTTTTATATTTATTATTATTCATATAAACAAATTAAAATATTATTCAAAAATAGGTGGAAAACTCTTTATCAACATACGAGCCACACGGTTGTGTTGTAGTCTTCTCCGTAGTCGAAAAATCATCGTTCCGTGTTGCAGAAGAAATTATAAAGTACTTGTGGCAAGAGAACTACATTAAAGATAAAGCCGTTATTCTCGTGGGGAACAAAGCAGATCTGGCCCGTGCACGGATGATAGCATCACAAGGTATAATGCATTAGATTCACATATTCTTAGCAAAAAAACTTATGATTCTCTATATAGGAACATTACGAATATTCTCTTCATATCGCGTCCAATATTTCTTTCACTACAACTATACATTACATTGTTTTCTTCTTCATATTGTTACGTTTTTCGCCAAATAAAACGTCTCTCTATAATTCCTCTGATTCGATCACTGGATTGTAAAATAAAAGTCACAAACTTATGGCAACACAACTTGCGAGCTTTATTGAATTTCAACCCTTAATCACTTTATATCACTTTGTGCGTTTACACGTCAACTTAAGACTGAATACTTTGCGCGCATGCGCCTCTGCTTTTATAAATGTGTTTAGCAAATATCGGAATTTCTAGATGTGGCAACTGGTATTTCGAAGATGTTCATGATTTATCACAATATTATAGATCAAATGAAAAAATATAATCAATATTAGAAATCTTGCGAATTGGATGAGTCAAAAGGCAACATTCTACGAAGATCGAAACGAATACCCTTATTTGTAGGCTACAATCCCCAGAAAACTTCCTAGTCGTGCTCTCTAGTGGGCAGGGGTGAATTTCTCAATCCACTTACCTATACCCGAACCTTATCAGTGACATTTAACATCAGTAGTCGTCCTAAAATTATTATCCCAAAAATGTATACATCGCATAACCTGTCCCCTCTGATTTTTCCACTTGCATTTAGGGCATTCCATAAACGACCTTGAAAAAATAACAAAGCTAGCTTATGACTTATCCAATTAAATAAATTTATGGATATTTTACCTGAATGTATGTAAGAATATATATGAGTGTTAATTTATTCATCACTTAAATTAACAGAGGGCAAAGCATTGGCTGCTGCGCATGACGCTAAATTTATAGAAACCTCCAGTGGCATCCAACACAATGTTGATGAATTGTTGGTAGGAATACTAAAACAAGTGAGTATTAAACTAAATAAGAATTATGTAAATAAATTTTAAGGTTCAATGCTTTTATATGGCAAAAGATTTACGTATAGAATTATATAATATTGAAGTGATCCCAATAAAGCAACGAAGCAAAATCGATTGATCAGGAATGTTGCAGTCGACAATTTTTAGAGAGAATACTCATACCTTTACTACTAGTCTGCAGCGCTTGGGCGCGCTGGAAGAGCTGATAATGTTTGCGTTTTATGAGAAAAGTTTTGTTCTGTAAGATGTTAGAGCACGCCATAAGGTATTCGCTATAATTGCTGTGACGATTTAAGTTCGGCGGCCGCCATAGTCGAATGAGTTGGTGCATGACTACCACTGGGAGGTACACAGGTTCGAATCTCCGTGCATAAAACACCAAATAATAGAAAAAGTTGTTTCTAATAGCGGTCGCCCCTCGGCAATGGCAAACCTCCGATTGTATTTCTGCCATGAAAAAGCCCCTCATTAAAAATATTTACTAATGAAAGTCGATTAAAAACTGTAGGTCACTGCATTTGTGGAACAGCATCAAGACGCACACCACAAATAGGAGGAGGAACAATAATCTCCACATTAATTATTAGCAATAATCTTAGGCAAGGCTTGAATTTTACAGACTATTGCGAAAGTCTATTTAAGATTATTTCGATAAATCGCGAGAGTTCTAAACTTATCTGTAACAAGCCCGACAACATGCAGAACTCCGCGAAATACTGCTTCACCCACGTATACAAAATATGTCTAGGGAAGCGACTCATTCCATTTTCCAAAATATCATCATCATTGAATAGTAGATAGCACAAATGAGCATTTTGTTGTTGTGTTACCATGTTATGCCATTTATACGTAATTTTAAACTGCATTAATATGAAAATCAAAGTGTCTTTATATTTATGGTATCTGTATATGAAAGCCGAAGTTTTATCAGCAGGTGGGAACAGAGGAGAAGCAGAGACCAAGTGGAGAGGGGTTTGGCTTCAGTTTGTTCTTCTAATTGCTGTCGGGTAGCATAAAAAAGAAAAATCTGGCGTATTTTGTGGTAATCAGGAAAAAATTATGACAAAATGAAAAATTGACTATGTAGTGGTACTATATATGGTAAACTAATTTAGTTTCACGTGCATGTCAATTTTTTCCTGGATAACTTTAACTATCGTACGCTGTTATATATATATATATATATAATTGGCGGGTACACCCTTTGGGGGTGTTTGGCCGAGCTCCTCCTCCTATTTGTAGTGCGCGTCTTGATGTTGTTCTACAAATGCCTGCCGAGAGGCGACCGCTATTAGAAAACACTTTTTCTTAATTTTGGTGTTTCACCGAGATTCGAACCTACGTTTCTTTCTGAATTCCGAATGGTAGTCACGCACCAACCCATTCCGCTACGGCGACCGCTGTTATATGGTATAATATGTATATTAATACTGTAATGATTTAATTTAATAAAAAAAAATCGAAATAAGTAGTTTTGGGGTTTATTTCCTGTTTTAATGACCACTAGAGTCATGTGTCAAGAAAACTTTTTATTCCATTATATATGTATATACTTACAAATAATTTGCGCTTACACCCTTTGTTGGGTGTTTGGCCGAGCTCTTCCTGTAGTTTGTGGTATGCGTTTTAATGGGTTTCCCCAAATGGAGGGAGCTTTCTACGGCAGAGATACACTCCCAGGTTTGCCATTGCAAAACTTAAAAACTTTCAATATTTTTCAAGATCTTACCTTCCCTTTTCTATGATAGTTTCGCTGCGGTGCATATGCATTTCAAGTAACATTTACTCAAAATTTACTTCGTATTCAAATTGATGAAGCTCATTTGCACTGGTGCGCAAGCAAGCACAGACATCTTTTTAATTTTGTGGAAATATTGATTGATTGACTTGATTGAATAATGTTATTTAGTCTTAACTTAATGTTTACGGAAACAAACATCTTAAATTAAAATGTTGATGCATACTTATAATGTTAAACTCATGCTTTAAAAGTAGATATCGTATGTAATTTTAAAAAATTGCTTGGCTAGAGTAATTCTATATCGATGAATTGGGTGAATCCGTTTTTTTATAGACTCATATAATATTATATGTATTACAGATGCGTTTAAAGGAAACACGCGAGAAGAAAGCTACCTCATCGAAGCTGAAAAATTCCCGTACACACATATCGCTGCATTTGGCTAAGGAAATATTACAAAAAATATGTCTCAGTGATATTTCCAAATCGAAAAGCTGTGAGAATTTACATGTCCTATAAGGATATGCTGCAAGCAGTCAAGTATTCAAAATGTTTTCAGAATAAGCAAAGCACACAGTATAAAGTATGAAAAGCCTTTTTGAATTCATCATTGTGTGAGTATTTTAAGAAAATATATAAAAGTTTTATATTGTATTGATATGTCTGTAGTATGTGTAATAGATTTTGAAAAACTAGGCTAAATATAAGTTTCAGCTAAGTGTTGAACTGTAATGCAAATATCTTACCTGTGTTTTCGATTCTAAATTGAAATTTTAACATTACTATCTACTATAAATACTGTATAACGAATGCGATGAAACGAAAATGAGATCTACGAATTGTTTAAGAATTATATATATACAATTGTATATGTTTAATAGCAGCTTTCATATACACATATATCAACATTCTACCTACAACTATTGTAACTCTTAACGACAATGTATGTACATACACACACATGTTCAGACAGTTGTGATACTGCTTTTACCAGTCAAAATAAATATGAGCAATAAATTGGTACACATGAGAGCATATTGCTTAATAAAATCTAAATAAATTTTAGTACACATTTTATATCCATAATTGTATACACATACATATGTTAATAAATACATATGGACGTCTGTGAAAACTATTCAATGTAATACTTAGTATACCAATGATTTAATATTTGTAGTACATATGTACCTATTATTGTGAGCTCTAAAGTGTATTTAAAGGTAACCAAATACGCTTTTAAACTTATATCAGATTGTTGTTTTATTATTCTGCAAAAATGAACAATTATCTACATTAAAGAGAATCAACCAATTAAAAAACAATTATCATACATTGATATAATATATATAAAAAAATGTATAATAGTAACATATATTCTAAGATTTAAGATATTAAGAGATATACATACATAGATATTTCCATCTGAAGTTTTATGTTTTGTTACGCCATTATGTAACCGCTGCCTTAATCTGGATTTATTTTGTAAAAACTTCAAGCTAGTTTCTGTTGGGCACTAATGGTCGCATTGATTTCTACACCACATAGTGTTGGCAATGCCAGTAAAAGCTCCGGAACACAAAACGATAGCAAATCAAGAGTGGCTTATACCATAGGAGAATAGTGATGGAGACATTTTTTTTTAATTCGACTCTTATTTAAGTTTAACTAGATCAATAAAATCGTGGGGAAGTACATATAGTATATGTTTAAAGAGTACTGGCTGCTTTTCGGAAACTGTTGGTACCATTTTCTTTACACACCTGATATTTCACTTATCTACTTTTAATAGTCTTGCCGTTGACAATATAGGTATTGGCTAATTTACGGATACGATTTTGGTGATCACCCCACAATTTAATTTTTTAATTTAGCATGAACTTTGTTGCTTTATAGAAGACATTTCCATACGTACTCGAATTTTCTTTCACGAATTTCCACATTCGCAAGTTTTACTTATTTTATAAATAGGTTGAAGCATATACTTAACTTTGAATTTATTGTTTCCTTGTACTATATGTCATTCAAATTAAGATTTCGTTAGTATTTAATATTTTAAAGAATTTCAGAACATGAAAAAAAAAACATAAGAACAATTTTAAATTTGTGGAACATTTTTTCATTTGGAAGGGCGCTTTCATTACTATTTTGTTACCTAGTGAATAAACTATTTTCAATTCTCTTTTCAACATTTTTAATTTATTGTGCATTTTAACACAGTGGATTTTATTTATAGCTCGTTAAAAACAGAATTAAAAGTACTATAATAGGTTAGGTATTTTATGAATATTTTTTGAATATAGTCTTAATTAATTTAATTTAAGGATGTCAAGGAGAAAATATAACTCAAAAAATTAAAATGCTTTTCGAAGTTTGACCTCAAAAATTATACTTGTAGCTCAAAATACGGTTTAATATTTTGTAAAATAACTTTTCATTTCTTTCATAAATGGCTTTGGTGCGTCTAATAGATAATAGCTCTTTTTCGTTTTCCCCCTACATACCCCCATAATGTATAATAAAGTTGAGGGCCACTTATTTACCTTAAATCATAGCGGGATAGCGTTTTGATATTTTTCTATAAATAGTTAGAAGCCTATACTACAATATTATATATGTAGGTATTTTATTTGTATGCGAAGCTTCCTATTGACGGCAATGCCCTATAAACGTCAGAGAGGAAGCCGAAACCAAATATTTTTATTCTTTTATTACTTTTTACTGTATTTTACAAAGAAAAGCCGTGAACTAATGCAGTTTCACTCTTTCATTCATACCTCCGGACATTTACCCTTATTGTCACAAAAACACTCGGCATCATTCTTTGCTTTATGTTGATTCGAGTATATCCGTTAGTTGTTAGCTTGAAATTCTAAACTAAGGCTTAATGTGATAAGTAAGTTTTTGTATAATATCAAAATATATATAAATCATGTAAAAATTGCAAATGCATGGTAGCCTGAAGTCTATTGACTGAAGTCTATCAAAGTGCGTAATATAAGAATGTCTGTACCAAGCCTGTACATGCATGTATTTACTCCCTGCAAGGGAAAATACTAGTTGTGAACTATAATTCTACCAGTTCGCTTTTCAATTTAAGCAGTGCGTGTTCTATTTTTTCCGCTGTTGACAAGTGGTATTTTTAACACAGCGATGTCCTACGAAATGTCAATTGTCCGGCCTCAGCAAATATCACTTTATAATACCAAAAAATAAAGTACAGTCCAATATGTTTTTAAATATCCATTCCACGGAAATAAAATTTAGGAACATGAATAAAATATATTCATATTTTTTTATTAAATTGAAATGCTTTTCGTAATTGCATTTCTGGTTCATTATCTTTTAGAAACAGAAAGAAATTCCACTTAATAAAATAGATATTTACTTATTATGTAAAAATTTATTGCCCCGAAACCCCGCATAGAAATTTTTATGTTCTGGGCTCTTTTTTCCGTGGGTCTAGTCTTGTTGTATTCCACTATTTCATCGGTGCTAAACACGTTTTTAAAATGTTTGCTGAAACAGGCTTCTTATTGAAGAAATATTGACACTCTTTGTTTTTATTTGTCATCGAAAATAATACACACCATCACAGTAAATAATTAAGTGTTTTGTAGAGTTCAATCCTGTCGTACAATATTCTCTATGTAATTATCGCGATGCATTGGAGCGTCTATAGACGAGTCTTCATCTCTATTATATAAAAAAAATCAACTAATCTACAGACAAATTGATCATTTTACTACCGATATTATTCTAGTCAATGCCGAACTAGTGTAATTTCTTCTATTAAGTACCAGTGTCTGAACTATTTACATATCAATTTAGGTTTTCCCTGCAGGGACCGTACAAGATAAAATTCAGTCATCGTTCTATACGAAGCCCATTAGTACAAACATGTTTTTATGAGGCAAGCATACTAGAATCGAAAAAGGAACCAAATTTGTCTTTCAACGTAGCAGTGCATTCCATCTTCAAACCACATAATTAGTTTTAGACTGTGAACAGGGTTTTGAACTCAACTACTGGATTTAAAGAACCAAAAGTTTTCAAAAACGACTACAAAAAAATATATTCACTGAGAGAGTAATCTACGAATAAACATCCATAACTACTACTACTTAAAGATCCTTTTTTGAGCTAATAATTAGTAACCAATTATTGAAATTTTTTGACTTCGAAGCTTAGAAAAGTGTGATTAAAATTACGGACCTCTGCTAGAGATATTTAAACTTGAAACTAGAGATAAAAAACTTCTAGGTTGCAAAGATCTGCCAGACAGAGCTCGATATCCACATTGCTACTAAAGTACTTGAATTAGTAGCCAAGCCAACCACTCTTAACTCACATTTTTCACAACTTGACAACAAATAAAACGGAAGTTAGACCCATGGTAGACGAACTTTGCGTTCAGATCAGAAGGATCCCAATGTACTAATAGCCTCAACACTAAGATATAAAAAGAAAAGAGCGGTTCGATGTACAGTTCAAGCCTACTATTAATCAAAGTGTCACAAATACACACTCTTCTCTATCTTTCACTTGAAAGGAGGCCTTCATCTTTCTCTGCTACCAACAGTAGGTGCTGCATCAAATACTTTCAATGTAGTAGCGTAAGTATCTATTGGTAGGACGCGGAGACGCAGGATCTTTATTCGCTGCACATTGTCGCTGCCGCTGTAAAGCTCATACTGCTCTTTGTTCCATTGCCTGCGGTATTCGTCATCGCTAAGGCGTAGTCCAAAAAACCTTCATAGAAACTTTCTCTCGAGCCCTTCAAGGTCCGGCTCATTGGATGTTGTCATTGTTCAAGATTCCGTACCATACACTGAGATTGTCAGGATGATACGATTTATAAAGTGCGATTTTTGTTCGATGGGAGAGGACTTTACTACTCAATTTTAAGGCTGACGTTATTTTCAGTGTTAATGCTGGTTCCCAAATAAATGAAGATCTTTACTACTTTGTACATACTTAGTATTGCAACCTATTACCTGCAGATTGCAACTCAGGCTCCTTAATTCTCTGTTCATCTGTTTACTAAGGGATACTACAACTCAAAAGTTAGTTAAATGTTGAAGAATATACATTTTATCTCCTTAAGTGGTCTGCTTGCTTAGATTATTATTTTGAGGTACATCCAGGTACCAAAATCTTTAACCAAAAGCTGTTGTTACATATGTATCAAGTAAGGTGCTATTTGTTTATATTTTCTAAGATTACTGTATCGTCAATTTTTAACTTAATGTAAACATGTTATCTCACGAGAGAACGAGACGTTCTCTCGGAGCTATAGCATTAAGCCAAAAAGTGTTTAAGACTATCTTCCAATTGTAACAAAATTATATATCTATATTTAGTAAAGACTTACATACATATACAATATATATGCATACATATACTATACTATAACTCTAAATAATTATACATGCGTATTTAAATAATCAGGTTAAGAATTTTATGTGTTAAATTAGTTGAGTAGTATAAATGTAATAAAATGTTGATGCTTTATGACTGTTAAATGTTGACTGTAATCTATGTACAATAGAGAAATTTACAAAATTAAAAAAATTATGTATCATGTTTCTACAAAATTATTCTGTCTACATGCTATGTATATCAAAATATTTTACATAAAAAATGTCCACGGAAGCATTACTTAAAGAAAGCGAAGTTTCGCCTAAATAGATATGAAACCCAACTTCCAAACTATATTATCTCTTCTTATTGCTCTGTTGGTTGGTTGATGTTATTTATTTGGATATGATTGTGCTATTTGGCGAAAGTAACTACGTACCTAATTATATAGTCAAACTGAAAACGAATTTCGTAACCACTTTCAAGTTTCAAAGTCCTTAATGCAGTGTTTTGGAAGGTCTGAAGCTTCGTCCACTGCAAATCACTGGTTCCAAGCGACCAGACAGACGCAGTGCTGCCGGCGAGCTACTTGAGAACCTTGTTGCGATTCTGTACTTTAGTTGCAATAGCGGTTGTATGCGCTGAGAAGGAGAGTAAGCTGTCAAAGGTGACTCCCAATATTTTGGGGTTGTTAACCGTCGGAATTTGTGTATCATCGGCTTTCACTTTGAGTTGTAGCTTAACCTCCTTTGTCCAGATGGTGAAAAGGATCGTCGTGGATTTAGTGGGGGAGAGTTGTGAATTCCTTGCAGTGAAGAAGCGAGAAAGGCTGGCGAGATAGTCGCGTGCGTATGAGACCAGGAAGACTCCCTCTGGTGGCTGGGGGAGTTTCGAGATATTGAAGTTGAAAAGCAAGGGTGAAAGAACACCATCCTGCGGTACGCCTTGCTTTATTTTCCTCTGTTTAGATGTTTGGTCTCGAAATATCACCGACGAATGACGACCACTCAGGTAGTTCGCGGTCCACCTCTTCAGCCCTCGCGGGAGAGTCGACTGTAAAATGTCATCTAGTAGCGTGGCGTGGCTGACTGTGTCGAAAGCCAACGCTACTAGGACAATCCTCTCGCAGGGGCGGTTTTGGTTGAGTTCGCGGTTTACCTGGGTGTTAATGACGGTGAGTGCCGTGGTGGTGCTATACACTCTTCGGAAGCAATGATGGTGTGATGTTGGGGTCAGGTGTCGACTCCTCCTTTTGTTTGGTTATGATATAAAATCATGTCTGACTTTTCACTACTTTCATTGATTGTACCTTTTTCAATACAGGATGAGAGCATGAACACCATTTTAGACGGCTTTGGTTTATATAACGAAAGCGTCAAGGATCCATCATAACAAACCATGCTAAATAGTTCCAGCCTCTCGCGAACGTGAATTTTTCATTATTTCCGGAGTTTCACGTTTGTTTGACCTTATAGTCCCCTCAAGAGTCAATTTGTATAGTTATTTAAGTAAGCTCTTTGCCAATGCAACTGACGTAAAGCAATTGTCACAAGTAATATTGCGAGAAGTACCATGTATTGGTTTTGATAATTTTTTGACATAATATTCCGCCAAAGGGACACCATCGGTTTTATCAGTTGATTTGCCTAAATATGGAATGACATTGAACATATATTTTGTAGCACTGTCGCAAATCATTACAATTTTTATTCCTTATTTGCTCGGCTTATTGGGAATGTACATCTTAAACGGACATCGCTCACAAAAACCCACGAACTGCTCATCAATTATTGTGTGCGATCCCAGTATGTAACAAGTGTTTCATTGTTGAACGAATATATCCCAAACTTTCCTGACAGGTACAAATCGATCATTTGGTCGAAGAGAAGGTCGCAATGATTTGTCATCTATTCGCAGGCATCGAATCAAAAAATTAAACCTATCACGACTCATAGCCGTAGTGTACCGTGTTCCACTAAGGTATTGTTAAATATTTCTTCGCTGCCGTTCGAACAATATTTATCGAAGAAACTCTGCCAGCGTCTTTATCTTTCGATGTTGTTCAGCAGTACTTACTTTTGTTCTAATAGTAGGCTGAGTATACATGAAGATACAATTAGTAGATGCTGACGGCTGATTCTCAAATAAAGCTGTGTTTATATCAGGTTGTTGGGTATCGATATCCTCATCTTCTCTATCGCTATGAACATCATCCTCAAACACTATATTTTCAGTTTCACTATTATTAACCGATGAATCTGAATCTTCCGATAAACCTTGTAAAAGCGCAGCAATTTGTGTATCATCTAAACGTTCATTTCGGGCCATTGTTCTTCTTTTAACAAAAAAGATGCTAAAACAATATCAGAATAAATTCATTTTCATGAAGTGTTAAAGTTACACAAAAGCTAGCCATACGTCTTTGAGACGTACATATGTAACAGCCAAAGCTCAAAGGGAAACAAACTTACCACGAAAAAACAACCACCACCGGCAATCTGCTGTAGACGAAACGAAAATAACAATGCGCTGCGAAAAACTCGCGAGAGAGAGAGCAAAAAATTCAAAAGGCATACGTCTCTCAGACGTAGGCAAGGTGGAAAAGCGCCTTGGACGTAGGTTACCAAAGCAGGGTTAAACATCATCAAAATTTGAGAAATAAGTTTTTTAAGAAGTTCAAGTTAACTAACGAATCCCGCTTTTATGATTTCTTTATCTTCCACAGGAATAAGCTTCGCACTTTAAATAAGTCTTTGTATAAAGAATACATTCACAAATTTGAGCTTAATATAAAAAGTAATCCGAAGAATTTTTGGCGATATATTATATCGATTAAAAAGGCCTCTTCTATTCCTAATACTGTTTTTTATAGGGGCGTAACTGTCTGCTCTGTCAGTGACGCAGCGAATTTATTTGCCGCCATTCGCATTTGGCAGCCATTCGCAATAATTTCTTGGGGAAATTGTCTTTTTCAATTGACTTCGGTTCACTTGTTCTATCAGATGATGATGTCATTGGGGGATTGTTAAAGATTAAAAACTCGCCTCATTCGGATGTAGACAGGCTTTCTATAGCTTTGTTTAAAAATTGTCGCTCTTTGGTGCAACTTCTTAAACTAATTTTTAACAAATCCTTGGCTCAAGGAATATTTATCGATGATTGGAAGCTGACTTCAGTCACTCCTATTTCCAAATTATCTGCTGTATCTAAGCTTGTTGAATGTGTTGTCAAAGACAAGTTATATTTTAGCGTTAAATGTCTAATTTTGTCCTAGACAGCATGGTTTTGTAGTTGCAAGACCTACGTTATCTAACTTATCCGTTTTTTCTGAAGATTGCCACACGGCTTCCAGAATGGTTTCCAAACTGACGCGATATACATGGATTTCTCTAGAGCCTTTGATAAAACCTCCATACGATTTTAGTAACTAAATTGGCTTGTCTCGCTTTTCATGCAACTTTCCTTGATTGGATTCAATCCTATTTAATAAAGAGATGCAGTACTGTAGTTATTGATGGAGTTTCTTCGAAACAGTACATCACCACTTGTGGTGTACCTCAGGGTAATATTTTAGGACCTTTGTTATTTGTTTTGTTGATTAATGATATTTGTTCGTGTTTTTCCTTCGCTAATTTTCTTCTTTGTATATATGTATGGGTATGCTGAAATAAGAAATTCTAGAAATTCAGCCGTCCTACAGTCCAAGTTGAATAATTTATTTTCCTGGTGCCTTATGAATCGTCTACATATTTCTTACTATTGAAAAATGTCATAAAATCACATTTTCTAAGCTTGAACTTCCCCTTAGTACCTCTTATCATATCAATTATACGAGTACATACCTTACTTCGACCGATTTGATAAAAGATTTTGGGATTTTCTTTGATACAAAGCTTAATTTTATCACGCAAATAAATTATACCGTTTCCAATTCACTTGCTATGTTCGCTTTTGTTAGACCTCACTCATCCCATTTCACTGACCCATATACTCTTAAGATATTGCGCTTGTTCGGTCCAAATTAGATTATGCTGCTTTTATTTGGAGAGGGTTCAACAAATTTTTGTGCGTTTCACACTACATTCACTCGATTTCTCAGACCCGAAACCATAATACGAATCCCGCTGTCGTTTGATTAGTCTCTTTCCATTGAGTGACAGAGGTACTTTTCAGGCTGTATCATTTATCTTTGATATCATTAATGGCAAAATTGACTACCCGGTCAAGAAGTTCCTTGCAGAAATTTTCGCCGTTGCAAGATTTTACGCGTTGGCTTTAGTAGAACATTATATAATATATGTAGGGCCAGTGCGCCTCTAATTTTCTTATAATTAAATTTAAGGCTGCAATTTGCTCAAAAATACTTACTAACAACTTCAGTAGCTATAATATTGATTTGTTGTACGAGTATAATTGAATAATTTGCATTTTTGTGTGCAGCAGCAATTCAGCTGGAGTTATTGATGTTGTGGGTTATTTTCTTATTGCTATTTACACACGACTCTGACTTCCGTACCGAAATGACCGTTATATTTGTCCACGAATGTCGCTCGAGCAGAAATACATAAAATGCATAACACATATACTCTAAGTCTGGTCGTCGAAGTTGAAAAAATCTATTATTGTTTGACACTATTCGACCAACAGCTACTATTTTTGTTTTTTAACGCTATTCAGATCAAAACCCCAATATGGCTGTGGAAATCATCGTATGTTTTAATAGAAAAAATGTATTTGTAAACTTAATTGAAACCATACACTAATCAATAAGTATATTTAAATTTCCTCGAAGTTTTGTCTGTTTAACAGTAACATGCTTATTAACCTATGAAACGTGCACCTAGTGAGCATTGTACATATTATGTGTATTTGTGCTATGTTTCGCTGTGAAGAAAGCAGTGTTTACAGTGGCAGTCCAAATAATATTTTTTTTTTTTTTTTAATATAATATAAAGGGTTTTCCAATAAGAGGTGTTATTCCCATAAAAGATCAATGGTTTCGTTGCTTGTGTGGCACGTAGCGCCGTCTTAAAGAAACGTTGTCCAGATCAATACCATCCAATTCAGGCCATAAAAAATCGTTAATCATTCAACACTTTCGGCTACAGCATCAATATTTTCGGCTGTTCTTGAGCGACGTGCAGGGGTTTTATTCTTCACATCACTAACTTGTCCCAATAGCTCGAATTTTTTCACCAATTTCTGTATTGCGGTCCGACAAGGTGCTTCACGATGACCCAAACATGTTCGAGTTTTACGAACCGTCTCTGCCAAATTTTCAACATTTTTATAGTGAAGATTAATAATTTCAATGCGTTGTTTAAGCGTGTATCTTTCCATTTTTATTAATGGCGTAGTTTCTACTTGTCAAATATCAAAAAATTACAGCTTCAAAAAACGCATCTACGAAATAGCGGGCTATTCAAAATAACACCTGTTATTGGAAAACCCTTTAGTTCCTACTACCAAGAAACTATATAACTCAAAGTTTCAAATTTTGTAGAAAATTATCAAAAATTCAGAAAATGTTCACCAAAATTTCAAACTTTAGTAAGAATTAAAAAAAAAAAACGGGCATGTAGTTTTGCAACCCCTTCAATTTTATTATAACATTGTGAAGGTGAAGTGGCGAAAAATTGTTTCTTGGTTTTTTTTTGGCAGTGTTGCTCATTCTCTAATATTAAAAAACGGCCACTATTATTTTCACCAACGCTGTATATACATACAGACAACAGCTTTCAAATGTTGTATTTAACAATCGTAAATTTTCGAAGACTTGTTTTGTTATACACGTTTGAATTTGTTGTCGACTTTGAGTAGAAAATGAAATTGGTTGACTTTTCCTATTGCACTTGTTCGCCGATAGCAAGTTTCCCTTTGAGAATATTCCTTATGGTCTCCTCTTTCTGAAATAGTTTCTTCTGCATTTTATCGATTTCCTGTAAGTGGCGAGCATGTAGTCCCCGCACTTGTGACTCCTTATGCTTCACGATAGTCTCAAGACGTTTTAGAGCGTCCCAAGTACTTTGTATATTTTCTTGCCCTTCTTCCATTTTTTGTGCCCATTGCAGGGCAATTCGAAGTCGAGCTTTTAACCGGTCCCGTGAGCGCTTTATTTTTTCCGCTGTTCGTTGGAAATGCGCAGTGCGAAGTTGGAGCTCTTCTGCTGTATGGCGCTGTAGCTCCAGATCCTTCTCTAACGTTTTACTTTCCATTTTCAATTCAGCAAGTTTGTTATTATCTTCCACATGGCGCATCCGAAACTCTTCTATAGTGCTTTCTAGTGTTTGCTTTTCGCTACTGTGCTGCTCTTTCAACTGTTCTAAAAGGGTTTTACATTCTTGCAAAGCGTGCGCCATGCTGTCAGGTGGCTGTTGTGCGATACTTTTCAATGCAGCCAGTTCATTCTTGCAGCGCGTATATGCCGATTGTAAATGTTCCATGTCAAGAACAAGGGACTGCATTTTTTGTTCATAGCAATGCATCACTTCCACTAGTTTTTCTTTGGCTAAGTCAGATTTTTTTGTTTGTGCATCGACTTTCGCACGGCAAACATCGACTTGCGCTTGCATTCGGGTACGTTCTTCACGCCAAGAACCTACCTCTCGACGTTGGCTTTCATTTTGTTGCAACAAGCGATTGTTTTCTTCTAGAACGCGTTTTAGTTCGCCAGTGAAGTGTTCAAATTCCTGTCCATATTGTTGTATTAACTGTTCTTTATCACGAATCATTTCGTCATATGACTGTAGCAATGGCGAAAGTGTGTGCGTACGTAACGCACCCTCCTCCCAGGTTGAAAGGGAAGATGTCTGCGCAGGCATATCACCCGCACCTGTATCACTTGTTATGTTTTTTGCATTAGCATCCTTAGATAAACGCAAACGATCCTGATAACTTTCAATTTGTACATTAAGGCGATAAACGAGAGTCTGCATCATGTCTACATCCGAAGCAAATGCCTGCTTTTCATTTGAGCAGTTGGTGAGTTGTTGAATCAGCTCTTGACAACGACCACAATTCGCAACTTCATCCTGCAGTATATCTATGCGCTCTTCTAGGGTATGTATATGCGCGCGAAGCTCTTTGTTTTGTACGTCGAACTGTTCATTGAATTTATGCAAGGTGGCTAGACGTTGCAGTATTGTTTCCAGTTGTTTTTCTTTTGATTGAAGCTAGGCAGAAAATAAAGCCAAACATGTTTTCACAATTTTTAAACAAATATATTAAAAATAAAAAAGGAGTTACCAATTCGTTGAAATGAGTATTAACACGGTTATTTTGTTTAATATTGGTAATATGTCCGTCCGAGCGATGTTCTGCCGACCGAGAACGACGGTTAAAATTGCCCGAAATGGTGTGAAGTTGTTTCTCTGTATGTCGTTTTTTGTGAGGTTTACAATTCAAATCCTGCGGATGTTTTGACTGCATTTGTTGCTGACAATCAGACAGATCTAGGTCTGTGATGATTACATGTTTTTTCCCACTTTCTGCCGACGCCATCTTGACAAAAAATTTCGTTCTAAAATGAATTATTTTCATTCAGTCACATTAGCCTTTCCTAAACAACCCAAAATCCTTAATAGTAAACAAATCAACAAATAACCCGTTACCATGGTGACTGTTAACTATGAGTCAAATGCTTGATTTCAGGGTAGCTCTATAGCATTAGCACACATATTTACTTATACTACATACCTAAATAAAAAGGTGCCTCAGCAGAAAGGCTCAGTTGCTAACGCTGCGTTATCTTTCTGTTTATTTAACAATTCTATTGTTATTTAAGCTTTTAAAAAATAAAAAAATAAAAATAAAAAAGTGTCTTAACGATTTGGGATTTTAAAGTCTATGCTCAAAAGCATCTCTACAAAAAAATCGGATGGCATGAAAAATGGAAACTTCCTACCATAACGAATGCTTTTGTTTCTTCTATAAAATCAAGCATTTTTATGAAGGTCTGTGCTAAACAATGGCATACATGGTATATATGTATACATAAAAGCATACATGTGCCTAAGCGTGTGTTGATGACATCACTTAAGAGTATGTACATATGTACATATACATATATTTTTCGTTTCTAAGACCGCCGGTTCCACATTACCTCAACGACCCAGATTTATGTGCGACCAAGGACTGTAACTCCAGCAGCATTCCCAAATATATATATGTATATTATATATATATATATATATATGGTATATACATATATAATAGGCGCATGTACCCTTTTTGGTTGTTTGACCGAGCGCCTCCTCCTATTTGTGGCATGCGTCTTGATGTTGTTCCAGAAGTGGAGGGACCTACAGTTTCAAGCCGACACCAAACAGCAGATATTTTTTATGAGTTTTTTTCAGGGCAGAAATACACTCGGAGGTTTGCCATTGAAAAAAGTTACAGAAAATAGAAAAAACGTTTTCTTCATTTTGGTGTTTTACCGAGATTTGAACCTACGTTCTCTCTAAATTCCGAATCGTAGTCACGCACCAGCCCATTCGGCTACGGCGGTCGCATTCCCAAATATTTATGCTATTACAGCAACGCATATATTTTTAAGGGGTTAGGGGTAGTCAGAATTTTCAAAAAATCGATTTTTTTTTTTGCATTTTCTTAAAGTATAATGTTTTAAAAATATTGTGTAAAAATTTGAAGTGAATCCGACAAATACTCTTCGAGATATTCAACAACTAAAGGGCGCTCGGGCGCTCCAGAGCAGATAGCAAAACTTTAAATGCGTTTTTCTCAAAACTATGTTCTTTGAACTGGTGAACACTGTAACTTAAAAACTGCTACGTAGATTTCAATAAAATTTATACAGCTTTTGAAAAACATAAAAAACTTGTGCCTGATCGAAGGATTTTTTTTTTTCAAAAATTTCGATTTTTTTTTAACAATTAACTGTTTTTTTTTTTTAAATCTGGAAAAAATTTTCTGAGGCCGCCATTTTGTTCATTTTGAAAAAAAAAAAGCTTCGATCCGGCTCGAGATTATCTATCAATAAAAATAATTTTTCTCATCCGATTGGTTTTAGATGAATCTGCAAGGACTTGTGATGTTCACCGCAAGGGACTTCTGGAGAAACGGGCTTCACACAAACAGCGATAACTTTTGCAATTATTAATTTTTTTTTTGAAATTTTGGTGAAGTCAAGTTAAAACATGATATTTTTATGCTATGTTTTTATTTTTGTTAAATAAATTAAGTAGCAAAAAAAAATTCGTGAAAATCATCATTTTTTCGGGCCTCTGACTACCCCTAACCCCTTAAATAGGTATATATGTATTTACATACACACGTACAGAACAAAAACTATTATTTACATCCTTTGCAAGTAAAGACATTCTTTTAAAATTTTTGGTATTTCATTTTGACATTTACTCATAAGCGATTAAATGATAAGAGCTATATTATAGTTCTGTATTTTTTTTGTAATTTTTTTTTCATTTCTTGCTTCGTTAAACAAAAAAATAAATTTAAATTATATCGCATTTTTGTTTCTGTTTACTAAGTGTATTTGGACTCTTTAAAGATACTGTATTGTAAAAATAACAAAAGAGTAGTTTCAGTAAATTTATTATATATGGAGCAGTAGATACAGGAATAGTTTCTACCGCCGCTTTTTATAATTGAAGTAGAAAATTAGTGACTCGCTTCTTACGCTTTGGGTTAAAGGCTGTTCATGTAGGTATCATTGCATGAAATTCATAATTATCAATCTTTCTCAGTTGGGTTGAAAATTTAAATTTAGTTTGACAAACTTTCCGATCTTCTCTAATACACCCGGATAAACGGACTGCATCAACTGTTGATACGCGTCTTCTCCCATTTGTGTCCGTAATGAATTTAGTTGCCATTCCAAATATTCCGTAAGCACAATCTTATGCACTGGATCTTTAAGAGACAGTTGTCTACAGCGGTCGTAATGGTAAGTCTTATAGTCAAAATCGTCCATTATGCAGTAACTGCTTGTATCCAAATCATGTTCGTCGAGAAAAACCAACGAGTCGCAGAATTTCATTGGTTTCTCCCCAGCTGGACGGGGCGGCATATTTGCAGTACTTTCGACGTTATCTGTAGTATCCAATTCATCGTCTTCTTCCCTCATTACATCCATAAGTGTATCTCCAATATTTTGCATAATTCCTGGAAAACGTTCTACTAAAATGGGATCATTTGTGAATATCGATGCAAATGCAAGTGCAAAAAGCTTCCGTTTTTCAACTTCTGTCACTAATGGCATTTTACGAATCCATACGTCCAGTATAGTCTCCAATGCGTTAGGCATTTGTAATTCCTGCAGCACTGCAGTAAATATAGATTGGCTAATAAGTAGTACTCGTGCAACCATCATCAAATACATCGACATTAGCATAGGAAATTCTTTGTCCAGATACACTTGCTTGAAAATGTAAGGCAAGGCAGGTCGTACTAAATCCAATCCGTAGGTCGCATCAGATTTCAAACAAGTTTCGAACACCTTGAGCATCAAAGCTATACCTTCTGGCCGCAAATCATCGAACATGCGTGTACAGAACTGGACAAATTCCATGCCATAGTTATCAAGAAAAGTGTGTGCGTCTAAAAGGATATATGCTTGTATAAGGATCAGAACTATTCGCAGATTCTCTGAGGACATTTCTATAATTGGCAAAAGGTTCTTGCATAATGCTAATAGCTGCGGTGACATAACGGTTGAATTTTCTACAACTGCAACCCATAGCGCCAGACCTTCCTCGATGAGGTAAATATGTGAAGGTTCCTATAAGAAGCAAATTAGTTTGAAAATTTAGTCAATAACGAACTTAAAGTTGATTGTTGAGTATGATTTCTATGTAAGGTTTTATAAGGCCAAAAATGTAAGTGTATGCAGAACGTTGGACATTTGTTTACTAAAACCTACTTGCTGCCTAACTACTTTCCCTACTCAATGAAATTAAATTTACATTATTTCACTATGTGATCTAGATCCCGCAAACTCCAGTCCTAGCGCACTAGGAGTCATATATTTATGAGTTATCCTAAATAGATCGTAAACTCTTATAGAAGACTCAGGCTAAGCATAATAAAAAGTTTTGGTAATAGAAGCTAATCCGCGAACCACTTGAGAAATGCTATGGATCTACAAATCCATTACCATCCAATATGTAGTGGGAACCAAAACCAACTAGTGTAAATAATTTTAAGGAGTATTTGTGTTAGCTCACGAGTCGTTTTATTATTGAGAGATATTGAACCTGTCGTCTTAATTATCGTTTACTCTGACTTAAAACCAATATAAAATTAACATAGAGCCACGAGATTAACTTAAAATGGGAGATTTGAATGCCAAGGACCGAAAAATATGGCAGATAAATTTGGACTAGGAAAACGTAATGAACGAGAAATTACCAATTTTGCCAATAATTTTTACTTCCCTGTGGTAAGATTTAATATGTTGAAGTCGTCACAAGACAATCGAGGTAATGTGATATATTATATAATAAACGGTTCACATCTTTAATAATACATGCATTTGCATCCCTTTGGAATTACTAAAATGTAAGTTCCCCGAGTTCATTGTTGCCTGAGTCAAGATTTTGATTTATGCTGAAGGAAATGGAATCTGGCTTTTCTTTTATTTAAGGATGGAAGATACTGTGAGTGGTATTTGTGAAATACAATGAAAAAATTAAGGTTTGCTTTCCCCGCGGTGTACGCATTATGGATTTTCGAGAGTGCCTTGAAGATATGTATATACATATGTAGGTATTTTATTCTATGTTCGATAGATATGCTTAAATATAAAGTTTTTTTTACCTGAAGGTCAGTGCTGAGCTGTATGACGTTGTGCAGGAATGGTTTCATGGACTCGGGGATGTCACGTAACGCTTTTGCTAATTGCTGCAATGTACAAATAATAGCACATCGTAGCATGTTATAGTCTTCACTTTCTTTCCATAGAAGGGGCAAATACGATATCAGATTGTCTGCTTGTGGTTCAATGTTATCGCTCATTTTTTCCACAAGACACGACATTATTGTCAGGACATTCATTTTCGTGTCACATTCCCTTGCCTCGCCTAAAAGCACAAATAATGCATTAAATGCTGGTTCCAAATATGGTAGAAAAGGCTCTGGGGCAAACTCGAAGTCTCCAATCAACGTGGATAATGTGCGAGAAGCTGCTAGTCGTATAGACATATCCTCAGTAGATCGAAGTAAATGTAAACACGCTTCATAAGCCAGAGGACGTAAGCTTCGTGAAAATTTAACTGCCGCCCACTCAGCTACTAACCAAATAATACGGCGCCGAAGGATACGAAAGTTATCACTTTCGATTCGCAGCTCTGACAAAAGTTGATTGCTAAACCAAGAATCAAAATCAATGTCATTAAAAAAATGAAATGAAGCCAACCCTGCAGCATTATATATGGCGTCTTTTAAAAGTATGTCCTTCAGATCGGATGTGGGCGACAGTTCGATTTGCTGTGCTTTTCGGATATATTTTACTACTTCAGCTGTCATATTTGTCTGGTACTGGCTGAAACACGTAAGGAAGAACGATTCAATACAAGGCCGAAGGGCATACTTCCAGCTTTCACCACCATCATCTTGAGCGAAGCCTTCGGGATCTTCCATCCACTGATCAAGCTCGATTTGCGTCAACAGGAAATAATGTGTTATTATTTTGTCACAGATATAACAAAGTCGCTCGTTAGTGAAAAAATCTGATAGTGCTATATGTGGGGCTGTATCAGATTCTGCTGAAATTTGTTCGCCAGTATTTGCCGAATTTGAGTAAGCACTACACATCATTATGCCTTTCATAAGATTAATGCAATGTATTGCAAAGTGGCCGAAATTTATTACGTTTTCAGTAAATATCAGTCGAGCACGCTCGTGGAAGACATGTTCAAAGCTAAATTCTAGAGCAACGGGTACAAAACGTGCAAAAGAACTGGAGTGCATATCTTGAAACTCAGTTAATGTTTTCATCTGCTTTAATATGAACTTCTCCACAAGTGTTATTAATTGTTCTTCAGCTCCAAGATGCTGCAATTCATAACGACATTCTAAACACTGTTTAAGACGTGCAAATAATAGTTCCAGGAAGTGCATACAACACTCTACTTTAAAAGGCTTTGGAAATCCGTACACCGTTAATTTTCGTAAAATGCGCATAGAAAGTAGGGCACGTTCTAATGTTGATATCACATTCACACACGCCGACTTGAGTTGATGAAAAAATAGAGTTGTGAAAGCATCCCATAAATCTTTCATATATACGAATAAATTTCCGGCAAGCTCTTCAAAAACCCGCTTTTCTGCCATCATGCGTCGTGACGCCAGCGCCTTTACTACATGATGCAGAATAAGCAGCACCCTTTGTTGTTCACTGGCATCACCATCAGTCTGTGCACATATTTGTAACTGTTTAATCAACTGAGGTATCAACTCTGGCCAGTCACGAGGGCAATCAATACGCGCTATTCGCGCCATAAGCACGGCTATCTGTAGTGCAACTTGCGGTACTGGCTCTGCACTAAAATTTTTCAATAAAATTTCGCGAATTTGCTGTTTCTCTTCACTGGGCAATTCATGTCGCACATTACGTCTCCAGTACTTATTCACGCCATTTTTTAAATACACAGCAGCCATCCAGCGAACATTTAAATCTATCTGCATAGATTGTTGCCCGACTTCATTGCCAGCATTCATAGTAGAGAAGCGAGCTAGAGTGGGGAAAAATCCAGGCTGTATTTCCCACTCTGCCAGCTGTGCCTCGGCTTTAAGAACAACCTCATGATTTGGATCTGTGGCCGCGCGCAAGGTTTGGCACACCATCATCTCGGGAGTAGTCATCTCTGCACTCATCCCCTGTGGTTAAATATGTAATATGAACATGTATAAGATGTGCAGACAGCTGATATATTGCACTTGATTTTGGCTAGGTTACCAGGTACTCACAAAGATGGTTCATCAACTCTTTTAGAACCCTCTCGTTGGCGATTGATAGGTTTTTCAAACTATATCGATTTCGCTTCGTTCAAATGAATATTTTCTTTTTTTTGCCTTTCTTACAGCATCGGCCCTAAAAATTGTATGCATTAAGCTAAACTTACATGACAGCAGCTGCTGACAGTAGTTGCCAATCTACAACTGATGGGTATGTTCAACCACATGTCGTAATGGTGCAATTAGGACGAGCAAAAAATTTATATGTGAAACGAGTATTTGTTTATCGATTATACCTATGTAGTACAGAAAAATACATTTCATAAAACTTATGTCACGTTGCTTTCTCATGTTATTTTATTTTAGGAAAAATCTTTACATTTTCTAAAATTATTTTATATTTTTTACATGAGTGTAAAATAGAAGCTTTATCGCGAAGAGATTAATTTGTTGACACGGTTCTGTGAAGAAATCAGCATTACAGCCACCGCACACTATAGATTTTTTGATTAAGTAAGTAATTAATTAGTTTGAGATGTAGGCGCGCATACTCAAGGTTGATAGATTACCAGTTTTGGTCATTCGCCAAGATTAGGATAGTACATCGATTGCCACTTCACCGGGTCAAGATGCGAAACACTCTCTTTTTATCTGAGAGCACGCCCAGGAGCTCGTTTGAGTACTTCGCGTCACTGCCAATCCCTGGGCTGCTGAGCAGCTGATAGACCCCAGAAGCAGGGCGGCAAAAATAACTGACTAAAACAGTTCGTTTTTATGTAAATGGAAAAGTGTCGCGATTTACATATTTCTAATTATTTGTTTTAAAATAAAAGTTTTAATTAAAGTTGGTTTCTAGAATTTTCACAAAGCCTCTTATTTTCCTTTCGGCTTCTATTTTTAATGTAGGAGTATGTTGTGTACATAAAAACATCCCAGTTGTTCCTTATGATAACAATGGCAAATTCAATCATACTGAACGCATTTTGCATATCTATACTATCAAGGTGAATGTCTGTACGTTGTCCGCGCATCACTACGAAACGACAACACCAAATGACTTAAAAATTTTTATACATTCATATTTTCACCCAGTGAAGGTTATAGGCATGTTTTTATGACGGAACTCCCTTCCCACAGCCCCCAGGCCGCGCCACCACACTCATTCGTCACTAATAATCGAATATTTGCTTAAATTTAATGTAAAAAATCTGTTTTTCCTATTTCCCACTATTTATAGCACACTCTAGACTTCATATTCCGGATAAAGTGTCGAAAGTGTCATCTATTCGTGGTAATGGGAACTGTCGTTTGACGTGACTTCATTCAACTTTCTATAATCCACTATTTATCTATTTATTTACTTCAGTCTACAGAAAATCTTCTTACAGACTAATTCACTTAATCAAATATGGTCAACAGATCAAGTTTAAATTTTACAGTATTATCATCAAAGTTAATGGCGTTACAATAATTGTTACACAATTGCGTAGATCTCACAAGAGGTTCATAAATGCATAATTACAAGTATTATTAGAAAGGTTAAATAACAATTAATTCTTAGACTATAAAAAAAAATATGGTTTTGAAATTGGCTTAATAATTCCTTGCAATCGATATTACCATTAATGATATTATAGACAAAGATTATTGAGAAATATATTCGCCTATGATGTAAAGACTGTAAGCCAAGTAATTTACGGCGACTTATATAAGGGGCAGAATAATCTTGCCAGCCCGTTTTAAACAACGCTTTTTTTTGTGAAAATTTGTTGTACCTTTTCGATTGTTCTGAATGAACGTCATAGTATTGGTTCCATATTAATGAATGCGAGATCGTACTAAGGCAACATAGAGAGGTTTCGAAGTTTGAGGGTCTTTAAAGTCAATGGAATTTCTTCTGATGAATCCAACCATAGCAAATGCTTTAGATATCACAAAATCAGTATGTTTGCTGAATGAAACTTTAGTATCAAAAATAACACAAATAACACCACCTAGGATATAACTACTTATTTAGTCAACACAAAAGAAATTTTGCTTTCTGGTATATGTTTAAATAAAACATTTATTGACATTCAGAAATAGATGGTTTGAAAGCCTTCGAGATCCGACTGTAAGTTTTGACTATCTATTAAGTTATGTACCTCGGAGGATAAAACTCCTCCATTTGAAAATCAATAATAGATGACGAGCTAGTAAATCGACGCAAGTTTTAAAATGATGTGGTGAGAACCACTCACTATCTGATCTAGCGCTGGGCTTAAGTTTAGAAATCGCCAGAAGCACATCATTGTTACTAATCTCAAAGGAACTTACAGTTTGTAAAGGAGAAGCTTTTGATTGTGCATAGTCGTCGTTTTGAATTCCTGAGCTTAAACTTTTTGAAAGTTTTGCTAGTTTTTGTTTTTTAAATCGACTAACCTAGGATTAAAGTATGGTGGTTTATTTTTGGCTACTGATTTCTTTAAAGGCACAAATTTTTAAACAGCATTTGAAAGTTTTCGACATAAAATCTCATAGAAAAAAGCAAGATTACTTGGTGAATCCAAAATGCTCCAATCGGTTTCATCGAAGAAACTCTTAATACTCTTATAATCAGTCTTTAAATAATTGTGTTCCGCCACATGAACAGATGCTTGAGTATAAAAATTAAAAAATTTAAAATTAATGACCAAAGCTTTGTGGTGCAAAGAATTCTTTGAAACTTTATCGTTATTGCTTAAAATAGAGGTTCATTGCACTAGACTTTGGGAAAGTATAGTACTCATAACTAAAATAGCGACATCCGGTTTGATAATAATTGGTAACAAACTTTTACTATGGTAAGATCAAGTTATATTACTCAAATTAAAATTACCTAAGTATATATTTTTTCCTAGTTCACTCCTCTCGGGAGCATAGGGTTTGGTTTCGTTAATCTAATTGATTTCTAACAGGGTAGGTCATAAGCCTGCCGCTATCAGTCCTAAGTAGTGGGAATGCCCAGCTGTCGTTGCTTAGGAACAACTCCTCCTTACTGCTTGGATCGCCACCTGTGTGTCAATTTTTACTGGCAGAAGGTAAACTACTTCGCTAAATTTGGTGTGTCTGCGCTATTATCGCGATTGCCCGCCGCCCCTTGCTGGCGCCACTGATGCGTTGTGTAACCAGAGAATGTTAATAGAATGAGAAGGAGCAAATGTTACTGTTAACTTTTTTTAGTACAATTGAAATTTGAAAGATTTGTAGTAAGGGATTTTAGAACATTGACTTCATAGACCCCACACTGAGTTTTGCTCACACAAAAATTTAAAACACCACACATCTTTCACCTCAACACACAACACATCTCTCACCTCGACATTAGACCAAATTTTTTTTCAATTACATTAAAAAAAACTAATTAAAAAAAAAAACTGAAATAAAAAAAAAAATTAATAAAAAAAAAAGTTGGCGCCGGGAATTGATATCGAGTCTAACATGTGGCGAGGAAAAATAGGATTAACATTCTCTCGTGTAACTGTGTGTTTTTCTGTTTTTGCTTTCAGTTAGCAGCCACAATGCTAATAATGCGCTGACCATTGTGCGGGAGTAAGGATGGGAAGGATCGCAGCAAGAAGAGTCCCGGTCACGTAACCTAGTGACGTTATCGTCACGCGTGACCGGTAAACGGTCACCGAACATTGCTCATTACAATCACTTTGTTAAGAGCGTTGGGAAAATCGTGCGAAAAATTTTGTGTACGTGTGATTTTCTATCCCATTATGGATTCGTTTCAGTGCCAGTTATATATAAACGTAGCGACAAACAAAATAACTTTTAGCGCACGCCGAAAGCATAGCGCGATAACCGAGCGGCTGAAATTTTCCCTGATTTTCACTGAATTTTCACAAACATGCAATTTCTCCTACTTTTGTTTTTTGTTCATTTGTTTTGTATTGCGAAGGGAGCTGACATCAGACATATCAAAATCGCGAGAAATAAATTCACTGTTTGTTAATGGCGCCACCTTAGGCATTCAATTCGCCTTGCGCTCGAGCGCTGGCCTAAAATCAAAGCGAATTTATAAATTCGTCTTGATGAAAAATTACACGTAGGTTTTCCAACTGATAAGAAGTATTTCTCCAAAGAGGGACCGGTAATGTAAATACTATTCACGACGTAAAATTTTTGCTATGCTGAAAGCTGTTATCCTTGTGGGAGGACCTCAAAAAGGCACGTAAATTATTTATTATAAATTTGGGTAATTCTGCAGTTTAGCCACTTCTGCTAAAATCGACCTTTCGGAGTGTAATATTTTGCTAAAACGACCTGTTTCAGTCCCAAAGTTAATATTCAAGTGGCGGAAAAAAGATTCTGCAAGTAGTTTAATTATTATCAATGATTGAAATTGAAAAATTTGAAAATTCCACCAATAGATATATAGTACTTACAAACAGGCTCAGAATATATTATGCGCACATTTATCTGCATTTCGATTTTAACAGAAGTGGCTCACCTGCAGAATCACCTAAATTTGAATATAGTAATGCAATCAATTTAATTTTACTAGGAACGCGGTTTCGTCCACTTTCCTTGGATACCCCGAAGCCTTTATTTCCCGTAGCCGGACGACCTATTATTCAGCATCATATAGAGGCATGTTTGCGTTTGCCGGAGCTGAAAGAAATCCTAATTATTGGATATTATCCTCAACTTCAAATGGAGAACTTTGTCAGTGATATGCAAAGCCTTTACAACATCAATATTAGGTAGTAATTAAAAAAAAGCGTAATGAATGATTTATTTCTGTGCTTTTGTTTTTTTACAGATATTTACAAGAATTCACTTCACTAGGCACTGCAGGCGGCTTGTACCACTTTCGCGATCAAATACGGTCAGGAAATCCTCGTGCTTTTTTTTTTTTAAATGGTGATGTGTGCGCTGATTTTCCTCTACAAGATTTATATGCATTTCATAGGCAGCGAGTCGATACGGCTTTAGTGACAATTATGAGCACTGAGGCGACGCGACAGCAATCACTGCATTATGGATGTTTGGTATTTGATCGGAATAGCGGTGTCGTATCGCATTATGTAGAAAAGCCTAGTTCATACGTGTCTACATTTATTAATTGTGGTGTCTACGTGTGTTCCTTGGATATATTTGCCCATTTAGCCGATGTGTTTTATTCGAAAGGTCAAGAATACTCATGCCCTAGTCTGACTAATGGCGGAGGTAACGGCAAAGATCAAGGACATATACAATGGGAACAAGAGGTTTTGACGCCACTTGCTGGTACGAATAAACTCTATGCCATGCCAGTACCGAATTGGTGGTCACAATTGAAAACGGCTGGTTCAGCTATTTATGCCAATCGACACTATTTAGGTATTATATAATTTGTTCCTTCTCAATTTAAAACTTTACGAATTTTGTTTTCTAGAGCTTTACAAGAATACACACCCGGAGAGGCTAGCCAACCCTGGAGTGAAACATAATGAACACGATTCAAATCTAATTTGTACCATTTATCCGGATGTTTATATACATCCAAGTGCTACAGTCCACTATAGTGCATCAGTGAGTTTATGTGCTTAATAGTGCAAGCATAGGAATATACAATAATTTTAATTGCTTTAGCTGGGGCCAAATGTATCCATCGGGCCGGGTGTAACAATCGGACCAGGCGTTCGTATTCGAGAGTCAATAATACTTGAAAATGCGATTATAAAAGATCATACCTTAGTGTTGCACTCAATTGGTGGGTAGAACGTTTTTCTGGAATCATTAGTAATGATATAATTTGTTATTTATTCTCTACAGTGGGTAGAGGGTCCACAATCGGATTGTGGTCACGAGTAGAGGGTACCCCGTCTGATCCTGATCCAAATAAGCCATTTGCGAAAATGGAAAATCCACCGCTTTTCAACAAGGAGGGGAAACTTAATCCTTCTATAACTATATTGGGTAAGAGTAAATTTGCAGTTATTAGGACACTTTGAATGAAGTAAAGAACCACGAGTAAATTTTTATAAAGCTATAGAATAAGTTTATTCAAAAAATGTTGTGGGTCTACAAAAATGTAATTATAACAGTACATATAGGAAGAGTTGGTTTCGAAGAAATTGTAAAAATACAGTTTAAATACATATTAGTTATTTGATGTACGAACTGAAGTAGCACTGTTTCAAAAACCACAGAAATACATTTTTAGAACGTCTGCTATTAATTCATCATCATCAACGATTCCTTTATCTCCCATTTTAGCATATTTCTTCAAAATCAGTGGAGCTATTATAGTTTTTTCTAATAGTGAAGTTCTCGGCAAGCAATAGATTTGACGTATATTACACGGTCCCAACCGTGGATACTGTTGAAAACAGCTTAGAATTTTAAGGCCCCTAATACATCTATCACGAATTGGAGATGGGTCGACATAAAATTGCTGGGTTTTATTGCCACACTATTCGAATTTTTTTCCAAGTCCTCATCATTATGTTATATAAATGCGACACACGAAAATATTTAAACTCCTTTTTTGAGTGTACCGTCCATCGATGTAATTTTCATTTGCATGAAACATGCACCCCGATATATGTATAGGGTGCGTGGCATCTGACATATAGACCAAATGGTGCAAAGCATTAGCTATTCAAAAAGGGGCCGTAGCACCTCCCATACAAACTTTAATCTCCTGTGTACAAAACAGATGAATCAATTGAAATATCAAAATCTTAAAACAATTTTTATAGATCGCTACTAGCGATCAAAATTAATAGAAAAAGTTATTTCTAATAGCGGCAATGGCAAACCTCCGATTACATTTTTGCCATGAAAAAGCTCCTAATAAAATATCTGCCGTTTAAAACTCCAGGTCACTCCATTTGTGGAAGAACTTAAAGACGTGCGCCACAAATGCGAGCAGGAGCTCGGCCAGACACCCAGGGTGTAAGCGCCAATGGTATACCTATATAAGTATATAGGTCAGTTGAAATTGAATAAAACCTACTATTTACAGTGAGAATTGTTACTGGTCGAGTTTTCGACCCCGTACGATACTAGTTTGATTAATTAGACGCAAAATAATTTTTCAAATAGTCAAACATAAATATTACGTGAGCAATAAAATGTTTTGTCATTCCTTTTATCTAAACTTACATATTTCATACTATATACAATTATTTCACAATTTACTTACAGGCTGTTTTGTGAAAGTGCCCTCTGAAAAGGTTTTATTGAACAGCATCGTCTTACCGCACAAGGAGTTAAATAGAAATTTCAAGAATGAAATAATATTGTAAACTAATTCTACTGGAAGTCAAGGTTTTAAAGCCATGCCTGCATATTTTATTGTAAATGTATCCATTAGCAAGTCTGACCGGTATTAGTGGAATTGCTAATGACACAATTTATCATTTAAGACTTCTGCACAAACTAGGAGTATTAATTTTTTGTTGCGATTGCTATTGCAAACATAAATTTTTGTACATTAATTAATTCCTTAAATGGATGCATTCTCTATATATTATAAATTTGCGAAAGTTTCACACATATTCTTTTGAAATAAAGTTTTCATATTTAAAAAAAAATATATATATTAATATATGTCGACTTATTTTTTGTTTGGGGATTTATCTTTCCACCAAATAATATGCATTATATCGTTATTATTCAAATCTATCAATATCAACAGCTTTTTTTTCTTATTTAAAAATTTGGGATGCATTCTAAAAACTACAGATATTTCAATTAAAATATTCGCACTAAAAATAATATTTATATTCTTAGCCTTAGGGAATTGATGGAAATATTTTATACACATATCTCTTATATAACGAAATATTTGCCTTTTAAGCAATAGATAGCTTGACCAAAAATTGAGAAATCTATTCGAAACTTGGTAGACCTAACATTTTAGTGAAATAAAAATGGTTGGTTTTGCAAAGCGATTAATTGCTTATTTTTTATGAAAATTCAAAAATGGGATAAGGTTGATAATAATGAAAATTTGGTATAACCGATGATTTAAAAGGAAAGAATAGTTTGAACAATGATGTTGTCAATATAATTTAAGCAAAAAAAAAAGAGGTTGTCTTTAAAGTCGGTTTACTGACGATAGTTTAACGTGATAACGTCATAAGAAAATACTGATTGAATGGTTGCATTTTTCAAAAGAAAATTTTAATTTTATTTGTTTGATAGATATTTTGTATGGATATAGAGAATGAGATAACATTAACATAACATAATATACTTTAACATAACATAACATAACTTAACATAACATAACATAACATATCATAACATAACATAACATGCTGTTCAAGCAAGGTAACGACGCGTTTTTTGGTGCGTGCAGCCGGCTACATAGAATTATAAGACGTTATCACGTCAAAAAATAATAATAACATTAAAACAACAGGTATTATAAACAAACTTGGTTTTATTTTAAATTCTTGAAGTAAATAAAATTAATAATAATCGATAAGAAGGCATATGCAAATACAAATACGTGAATTTATATTATATATGTACATATGCGCATATACATACACTTAAGTAGGAGAGAGCAAGATGTCGAACGTTGCCGTTCGTTTGCTTTGTTCGTTCCGCGCTTTCGCTTGCAGTTCATTCAAGGTAACGGCAATGAGCAAGGTAACGACACATGAGCAAGGTAACGGCAATGAGCAAGGTAACGGCAATGAGCAAGGTAACACTAATGAGCAAGGTAACGACACATTTTTTCGTGCGTGCAGCCTGTTAAATCGAATTATAAGACGTTATCACGTCAAAAAAACGTTGCCACGGTAATACCAATGGTTTAAGTGCTAACTATTCACCAATGACTGGCAGCCGTTGAAGTACCGATTAGCATCAGAGAATGCCAACGAAACGTTGTGGTGGCATCAGGGTATTTACCAGCGGATGGAACTCAGGCACTACCTGATTTAGTCAGCAACCTGGTAGGATACTGCGAGAAGAGGACGCCGACATTACTGAAGCACGAGGAAGCACGGATACCAACAAGCGCGGTGAGTACCTTCTGAAATGTACATCTATTTTGTAATAAATAAGAAATGTTCAATGTGGGTTATACACCAACATTTGTAACTAGCGTCGAGAAGAGGTCCTTTATACTGTTCCTATGACAGTCGGTTCTACGTAACCGAAACGACCCGAATTCATATCCGGTCAAGGACGGTGACTTCACCAGCACTCCCCGTATGTGTATGGGGGATGATTATCCTGTTACAACAACAACAGGTCCGTAATACAACCATAGGAAGTTCTTGGAGCAGGGAGCTAGTGAAAGCTTGGATAGTATGCTATGAACAGTTAATGTCTGGTCATTGGATAAAGATTTGACATTGCAACAATTAGCAGAATCCCTAGGAACCCAAGAAGGATAAAGCTAAATGCATTCATTATAGAAATAATATTTTCCACATCTTCGCTAGAAACAGCTCCTTCATTATGGGTTTTTAATATATAAAGGGTGTTTTTTTTAGAGGTTAGGTTTTCAAGTTGGCACTACTTTTTTCGTAGATGTTCTTTTTGACAGCTGTCACTTGATTTATGCTCAGTTTGGTTTGCCATTTCATAATGAATAGACTTACACCTGAACACCGTTTGCAAATCGTGCAAATTTATTACGAAAATAATGGTTCGGTTCGCACGACGCATCGAAGAAAATTTTGTTCAGCGATGAAGCTCACTTTTGGTTGAATGGGTATGTCAATAAGCAAAATTGTCGCATTTGGAGTGAACATAATTCACAAGCCATTACTGAGACGCCGTTACATCCTCAAAAAGTCACTGTTTGGTGTGCTCTATGGGCAGAGGGAATCATTGGTCCATATTTCTTTAAAAAAGAAGCCGGCCATAATGTTACAGTCAATGGAGAGCGTTATAGAGCCATGATTAATGACTTTTTCGTGCCTGAATTGGACGATGTTGATGTGGACGACCTTTGGTTCTAACAAGACGGCGCTACCATACAGCCAACGCAACAATCGATTTATTGAAGGAAACTTTTGGTGAGCGCATTATCTCGAGCCGTGGACCTGTGGCGTGGCCTCCAAGATCGTGCGATATAACACCGCTGGACTATTTCTTGTGGGGCTATGTGAAGTCGCTTGTCTACGCAGATAAGCCCGAGACGATTGACGTCTTGGAAGAGAATATTCAGCGCGTTATTGCTGACATACGGCCCCAATTGCTGCAAAAAGTGGTCGAAAATTGGGCCTCTCAGCTGGAATTTATTCGAGCCAGCCGCGGCGGCCACTTGCCCGAAATCATTTTTAAAACATAATGGCAAACCCTTATCTTTATAATAAAGCTAAATTCTTGGCCATAACATTAAATTATATACGTTTTATTTCATCTTGAAAACCTAACCTCTAAAAAAAAACACCCTTTACTCCGTTAAACTATTCACTACAGGTTCATTAGTTCTGAAAAACCGACTGAAAACAATTAGCTTATTGAATAATGATTAAAATTTATTTTACTAAATGTTACAAAGAAAAAAATTCCGGATTTTATTTTCTGAAAACTATTTCCTCTAAATTTTACCATTACTTCGGATACACACCTGGAATTAGGCCTTCGAACTCCGCAGCACTCGTTGGAGAACGTTATTGCTTTTATTGTTGAGATGGCCATTGGGATTTTTTCACAGGCTATATTTTACGCTTGCATCATTTCAATTTTGAAGGGTTGAAGTCTAACATCCTTCCTCAATATTTCATGCACAATAGTTTTTGGAACACCTAGGGCAGCCGCTCCCCTGCGCACGGACACACAAGGATTATCTTGAAAACTGGTAGTGGCAAGGTCTATATTTTCATTTGTTTTCGCTGTCTGGCTGGGACCCCCGTGGGCTGTTTACCAAAGAACTTCTTGTCCGCAACCTTCGAATCCATGAACGAACCAAATGTTCACTTGGAGCATGACGTAAACGTCGATTATTGTAACGTAAATAAAATCTGCGACCAACAATTATTGGCCTTGAAATATGCTTCGACTGCGAACGCACGTTGTTCACCCGTCTACTGCGACATTGTAACAAATAATTGCACGAATAACGAAACTAACACGGTACCCTCCCCGAGCTCATACGCTCAGTGGTTAAATGATATACTTTAATTTTGCCACTGTACGATTAGCTACCAAAATTTTCAATATGATCGAAATTCATTTAGTCTTGTGTGTTCGTTTTAAATATTTGTATGTAAAACGATTAGTCGAGTGATCCCCGTTCCATACAGGCATACGGAGCCGCTCGACTTTCAGGTGCAGTTCCAAGAATTTTAGAAGAGAACGTAGCGTACTTCAACGACGTAAACCAACGAATGGGAAGAGGAAACATGAAAGAAGTGTCAAAATTGCAGATAAAAAAAACGTCTTACATTAGACGCCGTGCGATAAATTACATATCTTAACGAGATGATTGTAGATACTAACTATGCTAATCACGGTTGTTTCATCTTATCTGCACATTGCCAGACAAACTATAGGGTGGGCCATGTAAAAGTTGCTTTTTGAATCGACTATAAAAAAAAAAACTAATCAATATTTTTTCAAAGTTTTTTTTTTTATTTTGAAGATTGAACATTGTCAGTTATGAATGAAAAGCAATATCGTTCAAATGACTGTCACGACTGGCTTTACAGTAGGCCATTCGATCAACCCAATTTTGAAGCACATTTTCGATTGTTTGGGCTCCAATTTCATGAATGGCAACTTCGATTTCGTGTTTTAAAGCATCAATCGTCTCTGGATGGCTCGCATAGCATTTGTCCTTAATGGCTCCCCACAAAAAATAGTTCAACGGGCTTAAATCACAGCACCGAGGCGGCCAATTGATATCGGAATTTCGGCTGATTATTCGGTTTTCAAAAACGATACCCAAAAGTTCGAGTGTAACTTTGACAGTGTGACAAGTTGCATCGTCCTGTTGCAACCAAATGTCGTCCATGTCATCCTCTTCGATTTTTGGAAGCAAAAACTCGTTGAGCATGTCACGGTAACGCTTGCCATTTACTGTAACCGCGGCTCTTCACTCATTTTCGAAAAAAAAAAAAAATGGCCCGATGCCGCTAGACCAAAAACCGCACTAAACAGTGACTCGTTGTGGATGCATTTGCTTCCCTACAGTAACGTGTGGATTTTCTGAGCTCCAAATCCGACAATTTTGCTTATTGACATAGCCACCGATGTGAAAATCAGAAAAGAAGAAGAAGGCTCACCACTTTGGAAATAGGTTTTCAATATTTCAAAATTTTGTTCAAGCGTAAAGCGTCCCATTTCGTAAATGTCAAACCTTTAAGTAAGTTATGAACACATTTGACATGTCATTTGTGTTAACATTCTCAAAAAAATAGGTGGTTCAAAAAGCAAACGCTATATGGCCCACCCTGTATTTGAGCTCTTACATGGTTGTTTATTTTTATATGGTGTTCATTCCCGGAGATCGGTTGAATGTTTTCCTGAGTTTTTAAAGAATTATAAAGTTGTAAAAAGCAAAAAAAAAGAAAAAAAAAAACAAGTAGAATTTTAAATCTTATGAGACAACTAGTAACATGTTTTGTTGCTTAATAGGATTGAAATCATAGTTCCAAAATTTGAAATTTAGTTTTTAAATTAAGACTTGCCCGTATACATATTTGCGTTGAATGTACTCCACAATAAAAAAACACCCAGCTATGTGTGTACAAATATAAAATACTTATAGCAACAAAATTAAAGCACATGATAATAACATACTTGTCACGATTTAACATATCAATCTTGTATACTTGTCGGTTCTGTTCGTTATATTGGTTATTACCGAGCAGGGAAACTACTGTTCCAGCTACTGTTACCGTTACATTATCTGTTAATAAAATGAAAATTTACCACTTGCAAAAATTTCAAATGTACCTAAACAAGTTTTTACTTAAAAATATCAAAGTATTGTGTATGGGAATAAGTTTTGGTCTTTCCTTAGCCAAAGTTACGAATTATTTAAACAATTAAGTAACACATGATATGTATTATGTGAACTCATAATAGATGACACCCTTCTGATCCCACCAGATGCACTATATACCTTTGAATCATGCACATTTTGTTTTCGCTGTCAATGGACCTGGTTCATCTGGCAGGCTCCAACATTTTCAACGCTTAGAGTTATCATAATAGTTCCATTCACGATGCGATGCAGAAAACCTTTTTTTCCTGCCGTTCAAGAATCATCTCACGTCACCGAATGTCTCTCGCTATCCTTATCTTTCAATAGAGCATCTTGTTATCTGCTTTCTGGATCATTCCCATCGCGTGCAAACGTTTACCGGTTGATCTGTCAACATCCAACTCTCTATACATGTCATACGTTTTCATCCAATAATTGTTGTATTTGAGTATCTTCGAATTTTTTCGGTGCCCCTTCGCGATCTTTATCACTCACATCGAATTCGCCACTTCGCGTGATTACCGTAATTATTGATCAATATACGACACGCTTCAGCTGCTCTTTTCTTTAGAAGGTAATAACGAAGCATGAGCTCCCGCAAATGCTGTTTTTTGGGACGAACGTCAGATAAAAAAGGATCTTTATGGTTCAAACGAATGTCAACTACTGCGATCGAGGCCTCACATATGTATATGTACACCTTCAAATCACCAGTATATTACTAGAGGGAACATAAAAACAGCGACACCTCTTTTACGAGGGCGGAAACTTATTCCCATTCCCAATAAATTCCAAAGTTACAATATATAAAATGTATAGGTATACAAATTTTACATTAATAAATTAAAATAACTTTCCTTGACAATCCCTGGTGAATGCAATCATCATTTCTTAATACTTTTGCTTATCTTCTAAAATTTATGAAAAAATAGCCGCGTAGTGTAAAATTATAATTTTAGCAAATTTTGGTATTTGCTGTTCGATAAGAAAATCACAATTTTGTGTTTTGAAATACACTTTAATATTCCGCATAGTCTCCCTGAGGTATTGCTTGTTCCAGCGAGACTCCAATTTATGAATTCCATCCCTGAAGTGAGAATCTGGAAGGGCTGCAAAATATGGTTCCACTACTGTTATGACCCCATCATTTGGTGAAAAATTCTTTCCACGCATGCATGTTTTTAGGTCTGAAAACAGATGGAAGTCGCTAGGGGTCAAATCTGGTGAGTACGGTGGATGCTCCAACAGCAATTTTAGCTATTGTCAAAATGCTCCAGTGACACGGTCCATTGTCCTGATGAAAAAGGATTTTTTCTCTTGCCAATTTATTATTTTTTCACGAATTTTTTCCTTCAGTTGGCCTAAAAGGTTATAATATTTCTAATATTCAGAATTTATTGTTTTACCAAGTAATCCACAAACAAATTTCCTTTCGCATTCCCACCACCTTCGTGACCAATTTTTGGTGACGAACTCGTTTCGAAATCGAAAAACCCGCTGCACACCATTGCTTAGCCTCTTGTTTTGATTTAGGATCCTTTCGAAAATGGTCTAAATGTTGATGAAAAAGTCGCATTCGAGTGTGGTTTCATTCGATTTTACCGAGTGCGGCACCCAATGTGCCTACAGCTTTCTGAAATCTAAAAATTCAGGCAAAATATTGCTTACCCTGCCCAATGAGATGAGTGCTTCTACGAAATCTCTTTCAGTCAGTGGACGATTTTTGCAACATGATATCCTACATTTTTGCTACGATTCCTGGTGTTGTTGCTTTTATTTTTAGCCAAAAAGTAAAATTCAATCACCGCACGATACTTGATTTTTTCCATTGTAGAAAATGGTGAGACACGTCGACACTAAATGGCTTGTAAACAAAGAATGAATTGACAGATTGAAATGAAACTTCACATGCGTTCATATGAAGAGTGTACCAACATAACAAAAATTTAGGCTTGTAGCAACGCCCTCTCCCATCGAACCGCAAAACTTATTGAACAGCCTAGTACATCTGTTTAAAGCTTGAAAGATGTATTTTAAACTGAAAAGATTGATAAACTGTAACTGATTGATAACTATACCCAAATAACGGGTTTTGTACTTATTTACTAAAAGCTCATCGAAATCAAGATTTTTGATTGACATTTCTGCGATAAAATAAAATAAAATATTCCGATAAATTTGCTTCACTTCCGATGTAAACCTAGTTCTAGTTTACTATAGTACTTGTTACCGCGTTATTGCAGCTAATTGTTTGGAGTGACTTTGTTCGAATTTGATTTGATAATTTGTGTTAATAGATTTGGGACGTTTCGATAACCCTTTTGATAAATAGTTATAGGAAATTACAGTAAAGGGCATATGAAAGGGCAAATTTAATTTGAAATTTCTATTAACATTAATATGCATTTAAGATTATTTCGATTATGTTAGATAACTTAACTTTTAAAAATCTGTTTAAAAGTTCCTGATTTTTTTGATTATCAAATATTACATATCAATGCTATATCTTTTTAAATTCACCTCATTTAATCGGTGTCGGTTTTGTACACCTCTCCAAACTGGTTGTTAAGATTACCACACTCAAGCACACAAATACAAGATCACCACACAAATATATGCACAATATTTTCCGGCTCTCATTAGCATCGCCTTTTATTGGTATTTCAAAAGGTAAACGCAGTGAGTCCGACGTGATGAAGTCAAATGTGTACAATATTTGAAGTATGTGTAAAAACCTGTTGATGTATGCGTTTGGAAGAATTTAGCTTACGATACAATCGCTGAGCGAGTATGCCCATGACGGTTGTTGCTGGTTAAAACGCCAGTGGAGCCATGTTCGTTGCGCTTTAAATATGTTGCTAAATCTTAAAAAGGCTCTTTGAACCATTTAAACGAAAGTTATAAAATAAAAAAAAATCGTTAACTGTTTTTTTTATCAATATGTGTTAAAAAATATTTCCTATGCTATTCAGTTCAGATCTGAGTAAACTCGCTACCAATTAAATATACGTCAAATGGTTATAAAGATCATCTAAAGTGCAATAAGAAGTTATCTGGCAAAAAGTTAATCGTTGTTATTACAAAAAAAAAAAAAAAAATGGTAGGTAAATATGTGGGTAGTTGTGTGTCTATGACCACGACAGAGTTTAAAGAGTGCAAAATTGAAATTGAGCCATATAGTTTTAGAGACGCAAATGTTTTCAGTGAAAAAACGTTGAGAGAGAGAGAGAGAGAGAGAGAGAGAGAGGTGGTGATACAGGCTTATCCCATTTAGTTGTGCCTCTATTCATTACCAAAAACTTTTACATGCACTTTAAGAAATTCTATAAACCTAAGATATCGGAGACTTAGTATGCGAAACCAAACCTGGTGCAAATATGATTATTTTAACATATGAACGGAGCATAAATGGTGTGTGTATATACAGTGGCTGGATGGACTATTACTGCAAGTGTAAAAAAGAAATTGAGCGTATTTGAGCATATTTTTTTGCTTCAAAATTTAAATACAATTTTCCAGTTTTGCAAGCAACTTAAAAACAGAAAAAATGATATCTAATAGATGAAATGAAAAAGGCTAATTCACGTCCAGCGCTGAATAATGCAAATACACCATATCGTTTTCACTTCAAATCGGACTCTTATACATTTGTGTTTGTGCGTTCATACATACACATATGTATGCATTAGGATGGGACATCATTTTTGTGGTCCCATATTTTGATTTATCACATGTGAACTAACTACGTACTATTTACATAAAAATACATAAGTGCATGAAATAACAGAGGAAAGAGAAAATATTTTTAAATTAAATATATGTATATTAGGAATAGATGAAAGTACTTGGTTAAAAATTATATAGAAGCGAAATTTTTAGGGTTCGTTTTTATTGAATAGTTAAAATTGATTATTTAATATCAAAAAAAAAAAAAATACTAAACAGTATGTGGCGTATAATCATTTATTTGAATATATTTTGTACATTTTTTAGTTAAAATCTGAATCATATTAGTTTGTATGTTCTTTTATATGTTAATGCACATACCAAAAATTTCAACATTAAAGTTTTTATTTAGAAAACAAAAGAAAGATTTAAATTGTATACCAATCTGTTATTCACATACTTATGCCGGTCTCAATGAACAAATGAATTCTGAGGAAATATACTATATAAATAGAGTCTATGAAGTACTCGTATCGTTTACTTTTTAATTTTTAAAAGAGGAATGCCTTCATGAATTTCTCTAAGTAAACGTTTATTTGATCTTAATAATATTTTTTAACTTTTTATCTTATATAAGTCAAACATACAACCATAGATTATTTTTGCAATGATTGACCCTAAGAACAGCTTACATATTTAAATCCTAGGTAAAAAAAACTTTGCCCGGATATGAAACACCAAATTATTCAGTTAATGGGCTTTAAATCCTCACATTTGATTTGCGATAAATGATATATGTCGCCAATTAATTTGCATCTCTCTTATACATTTATGTATTACTTTCTGGATTTCTATAAAAACAATACACTCCTATTAACTCCAGTTTTTATAAAAAGAAATCCACTAGAAGAGATGGCCATCCTAATATTATGTATAGAGCACAATGCATATGAATAATAATGAATGCATAATAATACAACCTGCCTTCTACCGGCTTCTGCGGTTTCATAGGTCCTCCATGGCCAAAACTTATTTAAGGAATTAACAAAACAATTTGTTTATGTCTTAAATTCGTTCTTTGAGCCATGAGTTGAAAGAATTGAAGACATTTTGTAAATACAAAAACGAAACTAACCAAAAAGAAATACCTGTTATGACAATGTTGATGCCTTGTGCGTAAAATAAAATAAAAAGCGAATAATAATAAGGTAGTCACTTCGAGCTGAGCGACATCAAATGTGCGTGTGGAATCTTAAAACACTTTCGCAGTCGAGTGTACTCAATCCTACGCTCCTTCGTTGGTAAAAGAGAGAGTTGAGCATCAGAGAGCAAGCGAGTGATCGAGTTTGGTAGGTAATGGTGGTTGCTCAGGTGTGCTGCCAGTAATATCACCATTAATGACAACTGTAATAATAAATGTATTAAAATGCATACATATAATATACACATAGATATACTTATTGATTTTCTCGTACAGCTAAGTGTATGTGTAGATATATATACGTATACATATGCTAAAATATGCCCACAGGTAAATATAATATATTGTAGTATGAATGTGCTGATTCGTGAGTAAATGATTTGGAAAATTTACCGCAAACCGAATTAAAAATATATTGTGGAACCTATTTTAGTAGTTGGATACCCATAGTAAGAGCGACGCTCGTGGTATTTGCTCTCAACTAAGCTGGCTTTCAAGTCCAAATATATGCCTATATATTTACATATGCATGTATATGTAAATACACACACAGGGTGATCCAAATATAGATATATTTTTTAAATGTTAACTGCCAGCCAGGGTCTTACCTCCGCGGAACGTAATGGATCGCTTTAAGTTTTAACAAAATATTCTTTAATGTGAATGTAAACCGGGCCATTCGTGAAGTTCTGCCCTTGAAGGGCAGCCACATAAATGAAATTGCATTTCATACGCTATACTCCTGCGGAAGGCTCATTGGGGAAAAATGGGGTTTGAAACCCAGAATGATACACTGGTTGTACACAGCAGTAATTAGTTCGTGAACCTCCTACCCTCGAGGGAAGAGTGGGAACGGGACGTGGTAAGACAGGGCGAGTCCATCCATGTATACACAGATGGCTCAAAGCTTGATGGCCGGGTGGGCGGAGGTGTATATTCCGAACATCTGGGGATCTCCTTCAGTTTTCGGCTCCCCGACTACTGTCGTGTTTTTCAGGCTGAACTGATGGCAATAATGAAAGCCGTGACACTGGTACTGGCACTGACGATATAGGTATACCCTTGCAAACATGTAGACTACGTATCCGCGAGGAAATTATAAGAGTAGCGAACGAAATATGGCGTAACGAAGCCACTTGCAGGATAGCCCGACAGATGTGGTCGACTCTCAATGCTAAACGCACAGAACTTCTACTAAGAAGAGATAAGCATAGTCTTAACACACTGGTTTCAGTCATTACGGGGCACTGCCTAATCGGTAGGCACGCCCAGAGAATGGGTGTGCAAACACATGACTTCTGCAGAAGTTGTCTAGACGAGGAAGAGACGATCCCGCACCTCCTTTGAATTTTTAAAAAGCACACATTGGTTTCAAGAGGGATAGGGGCTAGTTCCCCACGCGACATCACAATGGGCCATGAGCCTGAGTGTGTCCTACAATGGACAACCGCTTCAACCTAACCTAACCTAAGTAATGGGAATGTATTTTCTTTGCAACAAACAACAGCCTTACTTGGACCACCCTGTACACATAGTATGCACTACACCTGAATGACATGAATGGAGAGGCCAGAAACGAGTTGATTATCGAATGGCAAATAATTGCGAGGTGAATATACATCTAAGTGATAAACGAAAGAGGTGATTTTGAGTATAGCTCCACGCTCTCTAAATGCTTGCGAATATCGCAAATTAAAAAACATGAAATAATCATTAAGCGGGATGTACATACATACATACTCATCCAGGTACTACTTGGCTTATTAAATATTTTGGTATCAAGCATTTTCTACTTTTTCATAAATACTTGTATTATTTTTACACATACGTTCATATATATCCATATATAGAGGGACATATACATACATATGTATGTACCTAAATGCTCGCATACATATTTACTTAATATAAATGTGTTTGTATGTGCATGAAAAGTCTGGTGACTCTCAATTTTGTGTGTTTGCGTATTGTAAGATAGGTTTGTGGGTCCACTTGTTAGTGTTTTCTCGGATATGTTCACAAGTATTTTGGTCAAAGGCTGATACCTATAACAACGATCACCACCAGCGCCAGTCAGTTGCTGTCATTCCATCGAGAGATGAGCGCGAGCGCACCGGTAACTGTCGAAAGTTTTAAACGGTGCAGTCTTTATTTATTGCCAACACTTTGGGTTTGAGCGCTTTCGAAGTTGTGGTAAATGTTACTACTGCATATTGTATGTACTACGCTCCATGTAGACATCGACATACATACCTGTAATATGTACTATACATATACTAACTCTTAAGTTTGTCAATAAAGTGGAATTCTTATTTGCGTATGGCTTACATCGCTAAAATTTGATTTGACTACATGTCGGTGTGATATATTTTGATAATTTTTGAAATAAAAAAGTGAGTTTTATCAAAAGAAAGCTATCAACGTATACATATATCTACGTATGTATCTACATGCGTACGTACAATTGATTGTATGCATGACTTTAGTCTTTTCTGGTTGATCGCATAAAAACAGTTTGTGAAACTCATGGTGAGATAGCGGAGGAAAAAAACGTGAAAACAGGTTAAATGAAAATTGGATTAAAGTTTTAATTACTGTCAATTTGAACATAAAAGTTGCAAGCAAATAATATTATATATAGTATGTTTTAAAGTTATTAAAAAACAGCAGTACATAAAGCTCAGTGAATGCTCACGAATGCAACGGTGTAACAGGTAGTCGCAACCGCAACACCAATAGCAAAGATAGAGGAAGACGAAAATTGGTAGCTGTACAACCTGCAAAGACAATAGAAGAGGTAAAAAACTAAAAAACAAGACTTAAATTTAACGAAAGAATGGAAAAAAGGGGATCTCGCCAAGAAGGAATGCAAAAATAATTAATAGATACGTATTGGCCGTTTCGCTTCTGTCAATCTATTCGATGGCAGTAGCTTTCCAATATTAACTTTTTGTTATATATATATAAAAACCTTTGTATAAATACATATATATGTACATATATACATACATATGTATATACACATATCTACATATCTTTCTGCAAGTGAGCGCTTTCTTGAGCTTCACTGTTCGTGAAATGGTGTATTTTTATTACTTTTTCTGTGGTTTTTTTGAGCGACGGTCATACTTCTGTAAAATTCTTATTGGAAATTCAAAGAGCCCGGCAAAAATGCCAACAGCTTGAAAAGTGTTTTTTGTAGATTAAAATTTAAAAAAAATTGGATGACTATATCTTATAAATACAAATTTTACAGTTGATTCGCTCATGTTTGTGATCGGTACACCGATAAAGCAAACTTTTTGAATTAAAAATTTTATAAAATATTCGCTCCCTTGTAGACTACTCAATAGTTTTACCTAAATTTCCGATAATTTACTTGTTACTAATATGTACATAAGTACCTACATAAAGGGTATTTCAAAAGACGCGTCTTTATGTTGTTTTACAATAAAACATATACAAACTTAGATTCTTTCAGGTTTCACTACTTTTATTCAAAATACCGCTCTTAATAATTATATGTGAAAAATGACATAATTTAAATGTCCAAACAATCGATTATGAGTGTGAGATAGGTTCTTCAACAACAGCAGCAATACCATATTCCTTACAGAAGGTCTAGGCTTTTGGCCGCCAGACCTTTTCCATTCTTGACAGAACCAGTTTCCTGAAATTTCTTCAACAACCTTTAAATTCTCTACTCTAAATCACAAATTTTGCGCTAAGTTGTGCTTACAGATGGAACATTTTCATAATAAATTTTAAAATTTTAACGCGTTGTTCTATCGTGTATTATTGTACATCTGGCAGTGGCGTAACTACAATATCTGGGGCCCGTGGCAAATTCTTATGATGGGGCCCTATCAATAAAAATCGTCACGTTGTACTCAGTTTGATTAAAAGAAACAAATTTTATTTCAACAGATGATTTTAATAAACAAAACCAAAATTTAATTTCAATAAGTTATTTATTAAGAAAAATTTTTTTTTCGAGATTTCTGTTCCGCAAAAGTGTCTATAACATCATAGAAGTTTAGAAATCGGGCCATAGAATTTTCAATAGACAGAATAGCCAAGTTACATAACCTGTCTTGTCTCATAGAGTTTCTTAAATAAGTCTTTATCAATTTTAGTTTTGAAAATGATCGTTCAGCACTAGCTGTGGTCACAGAAATTGTGAGAAATAACATTTATGCAATGCCTACTTCAGGAAAGCTGCAAGACATAAAATAATTTTTTATTATTAATAAATCAGCAAGGTCTCTAATACACGACAATTTTTCTATTTCGTCTCTGGAGGTGGATCGAAAACTTAGAATTTCTCTGCCAAATTATTCAGATATGTCTTTTTTATAAATCTCAACAATTCTAGAGCATTTTTTAATAGATCAGTGTCATTTAAAACTTTTAACGTGGAAGGCTGTAAAACATTGAAATTTGAAAGAATTTTATTCATTGGAATGAAACGCGATTTCAGTTGGTTTATAATGATGTCCAATACTCGATAAAATATATTCGCTCTGAACAAGCTTTCCGGATCTTGGAAGCGCTCATCTTCGCAGAGCTCGTCAAAATGACGTTTTACCTTCCTCTGACGAGTACTAGAAAATTCAGGGGTGATGGACCATTTTTCAGCTACACTATTTGCTTCCATCTTCGAATTTTCAAATTCATGTCAATACCTTTCCAATACTTCTAGGCAGATTTTCGAACGTTTTACGGCATTTGAAAGATCGGTGGCTTTAGACTGAAGTGTTTTAGAGGCTGCATCGATAGTAAGTAGGATCTTAGAATGAAAAACCAGTAACATAACAAAATTGTAGTTTTCGATCTTATTTTTGAGTGAAACAGCTTCATTGAGTACTAGATTTAAATTAAGAGCAGCACAGTGAACATTTACGGCATTTGGCTCAACATCTTTTATGAGTTTTTAAATTCCACCATAAATCTCTTTCATTGTGTTAGTACCATTATAGCCTTGTCCTCGACACTTATTTAGAGGAATGTTTTTGTTATTTATGGATTTAATAATTTGCTTGGACATTGCTAAGGCAGTTTGATCCTTAACTTCAAGAAATCCCAAAAATGTTTCTTTCATGACAAGTGCCTTAGGGATTCCATTACAATCTTTCTCGATCATAAAATAACGGTAAAGTTCACACATTTGATCAAATTTTGAAATACCTTGCGTTGTATCGAATATGATAGAGTAGAATGGTGCTTCATTTATTTCATTTATAAGTACATTTTCTACTTTTAAAACCAGGACAGAAATTAGCTCATTTTGTATTTTCGGACTTAAGTATTTCATTTGGCCCTTTATTTGACCTCCAAATCGAACCGTATTTTCCTAATAACTCAACAATACTCAAAAAGTTTCCTTTGGAGCTTGGATCACTGCTATCTGCGTTTTCTCTGTGGCCACGAAAGACTAAATTACATGTTGACAGTGTCAGAGTAGCACCAAGGAGCCTAGAAAGTACTTGTCGCCAAAAGGATTTTTCTTTTTTGATCATACACTCTTGCTCTTTATCGAGTGTTCCGTGTAGTCGCCACTGTTGATACGTAAGACAGGAATCCAGATGAGTTTTTGATGTCTCGTGTCTTTGTATGCCATCTACAATGTGTTTCCAGTCGTCATAGTTATCAATCCAAACATTTTGTTATTCTAACACGGTTCACAATACGCCCTCTGAAGTATTAAAGAATACGAAAGCCATGTACGTTCAAGCTTGACGCCAGACTTGGAAACAATACAGTAATGTTTTTCTATAAAAGATCTATTGTTACTATCTTTTAAGAAACACTGGTCTGATAACACTGGTGTACTTTTGGTAAGCTCCGATTCTTCACTTCTGGAGCACTGCTCAATCGATTTTTTTAAATTTAAATCATCATTTTTCAAGTACTGACTAATTTTAGGTAACTTTTTTTTTTTTCTTCAGTTTCCTTCATTCTCTTTCGTTTTCCGCTCCCACTTAAATATTTTCTGAAATATTTAAATGTATCCAAAATATGTAGAAACCAATGAATGCATTTTGAAATGAATAAGAACCTGCAATCATCGGTATTTTGATTGACGTGTTTTTGACGGTCATAAGTAAGTAAAATTACTCGTCACGCGTGCTTCTCTAAAAATGAATAAATATCCCATTCACCAAAAATTCTGCGTTGCGGTAGATCGTTCAGCTTCAATTCTTGCACCAGCTGCATTTTGAAAGGCTTCACACCTAAATCCTTTCGTAAAATTTTCCACGTTGTTGAGTAACAGAGGCCCAATTGCTGCAAACGGGGACGAATCGATAATTGATGGTATCATTAACACTGGCCGATACAGCAGCGATATTTTCCTCAGTTCGCACTCCACATAAGCGTGTTGGTGGTTTGATGTCAAATAATGTAAATTTGGTCTTAAATTTAGTCACAATAGCTCGAATAGCCGCTTCAGTGGGTCGATTAAACTGTCCATAAAATGGAAGATAAACTTTCTTAACAGAACACGCATTTTTATAATAAAATTCAATGATTTGCAAGCGTTGTTCGTTTGTAAGACGATTCATGGTTAAATTATAGACCAAACTGAAGATGTTTGACAGTGAAACAAAACACGAAACGTGCGTCAGCTGTTGAAACCAACTGTTTAAAAAGATAATAGCTAAAAAATCACCCGTTACATATGTATGCATATGTAAATGCATATTACATTTAAGTTACTGCTATTTGAAAATAAGTTACAATCATTCAAGTTCTATAATGTTTTCTCGGAGTTGCGTGATCAGAAAGTGGACATCGGATACAGATGATTGAGCGACACGCATACCTTACATGAACATTGTGGGGCTTTGACTAAACGATTTGCTTTGACTCAGCACTTTGTAAATACGTAAGGCACTAAAATTTAAACTGGTGACTATTCATACGTGTAGCCGTAGCACAAGATAATTTTTCTATGGAAGATCAGAATTTATTGGTCCAAGAACAAAACTGCTAAACACATACCCCTAGGTAGGTACGTATAGTAGTTGCCATTTGACACACCTAGGCCTGCTGTAGGCCCATTGTGATATCACCAGGGCTGCCCCTCTTCTCGCTCTACATTGTCCTAATTGAACTAACCTGTGGTTTAAAATTTTTACATTGGCTATTTCTGCCAAGTCATTCAATGAACTTTTACCTAGATTATTGAACCTTCTTCTACCCAGAGCCCTGCTCCCGCATAGAAAGTATTCTATACTCTCTACTTCTTAAATGTCATTTCAGCTTCTGCAATAGTCGTTATAGGGTGCTCCCAGTCTGCTGGCATGCCTGCCTATAAGACAGTGCCCTGTTAGAACCCCAAGAAGATTTCTCATGCCCTTCCTGTCCAGTTTGAATAGTCGGTGTGTGCGGCCCATTTTCTATTCTGGCCACGTCATCCTACTTGTTCCCCAGACCAGGGACTGAGTCCACAGCAAGTTGGCAGCTTCGATCGTGTGCTTGTCTATTAGCAGCTTACAAGTTGCTAGAGGTATGGGTATGTTCCCTTTATCTGGTTGGATTGGTTATGTGGTACCCAATCTCGCTATTCATCTGCTTTGCAGTTGCCTTCTATGTCGCTGTGATCCGGATTCCAGAGAAGGTTTATTGTAAAATACTGTGATAGTTCTGTCAAAACGTCGATACATTCTTTTACTGTTTTCGAGTTAATATTAGGTGATTGCAAAGATTTAAGGGCGATTGGCTATCTGAATATATACTTATTTCTCTTCCCTTTTCTGAAAGACCAACGGGCTTTCCCTGATATCCAGAATTCCAGCTTGAAATACGCTACAGTGATCCGGTACCCGGAAGGAAATGTTGGCATTAATTTCCTCAGAGTGAAGGCCTCCGCCTACTTGTTAATTGAGTTTGGAACCACCAGTGTAGATACTGATTCCGCATTCCGCATTCCGATTGTCCATTACCCTATTGTCCCAATCTTCTCTCATTGGGAAAGTCGTGGTAAAGGATGTATTTACATAAGTGCAGCTCTACTGAGTTACAAAAATCTGTCGTTTGTTGTAAGAAGGGGTATTCGCCTAGTATACTTGCGTTACCCTTCCTGTTAGTGGCTAGAAAGAAGATTTTCTTAACCTAAGTGCCGATTTCGACGCCAGTTGTTTGCTGTAGGCCTCAATCGGTAACAAATGCAGCATGCCATTCATCGCTGCCGTGGGCGTAGCCTTTAGTGCCCCGTTTATGCAGAGACTATTCCCCTCCCCTTTGATTACTTTCTAAACGTTTTACCATAGTTTTTTTCTCAAGTGATGACCACCAAACCAAGACACCGTATGTCACAATTGGTCTTACCACTGCTGTGTATAGCCAGTGTACCATTTTTGGGGTTAAGCCCCATTTTTATCCCACTATTCTTTTGCATGTATAGAGTGCTATGGCTGCTTTCTATACTCTATCACTTAGCGTTTGTTTCCACGAAAGCTTCCTATCTTATACTAGTCTTAGGTAGCTTGCTTCTTCCCCTACTGACAGTGTGATTCCACCTAGGGTGGGGGTTTCGAACAGGTACCCTGTGTCTTCTGGTGAACATGATTAATTCTGTTTTGTTGGGATTTACCCCAAGACCTGCCTTGTAGCAATTGTTCTATACATTTCACAAGTCCCTCGGCGACACCCAAATCAATCATCGCGCTTGTTATGGCCCCCGTAAGATGTTGTTGAAACCGCCCTCAATATCTAAGAAAGCTATCAGAGAATACTCTTTATTTTTTATCTCTGTAACTAATGAATTTAGTGCTGTTTCTGTGGATTAACCCTTAGAGTATGCATGTTGTGTATATTAATCGCTCTAACCTCATTAATATAAATGAGGATAGACTAATGGGTCTAAAGTCTTTATGTAGGCCTCGTATGTGAGCTCCTTCCTGCATTTGGTATAAAAACGACCTTGACATCTCTTCATCTTGGGGGTCGTAATTTATTTTTAATGTAGCTCTAAATATGGTTATCAGCCATTTCATAATGTGGCACATTGCCTGTTGCGGTTGCGCAGGATAATCCCACATGGTCCCGGTGTTTTATATGGTTGGACGTTTTGTACAGCTCACCTGAAGTTGAACTACTGGTGGTTATAGCTTCTTCTAGATTACCTGGGAAGTAAATAATAAATCTAATGATTCATCGCTGGACTCTGTCCAACTGGAGTCTGGCTTCTGGAACTCTATGGGTTGAGCGGACTTTGTTAGGATTTTTCCTACGGATGCCTCTACCATAATCTCGATCTCCTCACAAAAAGTTCTCCATGAAGACCTTTTCACTTTTCTTATATATAGTAAAAGTCTCATTTGCTTTCGTTTCGGAAAGATTTGGCTCTGTTGAATTGCTTCCTACAATTGTTTTGTCAGTTTTTCAGTTTGGGTGACCACCAGGGTGGCTTACTTTTCCCTCTAAGCTTAGCTGCTGGACAAGCCTTGTGCAAAGCTTGGTTGCAACAAGAAGTGAGTCTATTGACCATGTTATCTAATGTCTCTATGTTAATAGTGTTGAAAGGGGAATCCACGGCAAATACCTTGCTACTTCCTGTGTATACCCTAGACAGTTTGTTTTCTTATGGTTCCTGAATTTAAGTGCTTTAGAATAAGTGACCTCTTCTGGAGCGTACACTCGATATATCTGTACAACATTATTCAGGAAGGTGTTACCCAAATCGTGCCGGCTTACTTCAGCAAACCCAGTAGATTTCCATCTTGGGTTTCTAGGGAATTGACTGAGAAAATCATCTCGAAAAAAGCAGCGCACACACAGTATAAAAACAGAAAACTAGGCGAAACTACACACTCTTCAGTAACCTGAGACAAGAGTGCAAAAATCTGTGCAACAAGTGTTATAATGTACATGTTGATAAAGTAGAAGGGTCACTGAAAGGTGACACCAAAGCCTTCTGGAATTATATCAAGGATAAGAAGCGAGGAAACAGTGACATTCCAGCACCCATGGTCTGGGATAATCAATCATTAATAATCAATTATTTGCACAGTTCTTTAACCGGTGTCTGACGATAGCGTAACTCTGGCACACTCACACCCTTACACGTAATCGGCAAACTTAAATGACTTTGAGGTTACCTTTGATAATGTCTTCAAGCAACTGAACTCCTTAGATCCTAGTAAAGGTGCGGGACCTGATGGCCTACCGAATGCCTTTCTTAAGAACTGCGCCAATAGGCTCTGTGAACCGCTGCCACATATTTTCCAATCGTCTCTGCAGTGTGGTGTTTTTCCTACAGAGTGGAAACTCTCGTACGTCAGCCTCATTCATAAAGAATTCAGTCACGAATTATCGGCCAATCTGCATTCAGTCGGCCTTGGCTAAACTTTTTGAAAAGCTGATCTTACCGCAACTCTCTGCTGCTTTTGGTCCAATCATCACCATAAGACAACATGGTTTTATTGGTAGCCGTTCAACGTCAACTAACCTTTTCGCCTATACCAACTATCTACTGAACTCTCTGAATACCAACACCTGTGTTCATAGCATCTATACTGACTTCAGTAAAGCGTTCGATCGAGTTGACCATGACATCTTGCTATGCAAGCTCAGGAAATATGGCGTCTGCGACAAAGCGTTAGACTGGCTTAGGTTATATCTAGCTGGTAGACACCTGCAGGTCAAAGTGGATGGTCATCTATCCAATGAATATGCGGCTAACTCTGGTGTTCCGCCAGGTTCTCACCTCGGTCCGATTCTTTTCAGCATATTCGTGAATGATATTGGTAACGACTTCAACTCGGAATATCTACTCTTTGCGGACGATCTTAAAGTTTATCGATCAATCACTAGTGTGCTGGATAGTCATCTACTACAACAGGACGTCGATAATCTCTCTGACTGGTGGACAAGGAACAAACTGGATCTCAGCTTTAAAAAGTGTGCTGTGATGTCCTTCTCGAGATCGTGCACTCCCTTACCTGCAGTGTACACACTTAATGGTGATAAAATAAGGGAGGTGGATGACATCAAAGACCTCGGTGTCACGATTGACACCAAACTAACTTTCCACAAGCACATAGACGGAATAACTCAGAGAGCTTTTAAGATACTCGGATTTATAACTAGGAATAGTAAGGACTTCAAGAACCCCTACTCCCTGATTTGTCTTTTCAAAACTCTAGTTCTTCCAATACTGGAGTACGGATCCATAATCTGGTCTCCATACACTGAAGCAGGCATTACTAGAATTGAAAGAGTGCAGCGTAAGCTCTGCAAGATCTTAGCCTTCCGGCATTCATCATCAACCGTTTCAGCTACATTCGGTACAACATCAAAAGTCTGCGGGCTCGCCGTCGCATAACTAATCTGGCGTTCTTCTATAAAGTGGCAAATGGTATTATTGATGAGCGGCCTGCACCCATTTCCATTGGATCCCGGAAATTCTTCCTTCGGAATCACCCTCATCCAGAATTCCGATGATGATGTGATTGCGGGCACTTGCGCAAACATTTTGTCAGGCGCTATACCTCGATTCTTCGGTCTTTTCGCTGACGGTTTGACCTATTCAGTTGAGCTTTGCCTTTTGGTGGATGTTGACGATGTAGATGGCCTTTCGAGAGTGAAGTTAGGTAGTAAATTCTTCGCCCACTCTATCGACTCCTCCACTACCTTCGTCAGCTCCTCCGCTGTTGGTGGCGCTTCGTGCAGCCTTTTAAATATCTCGACAGCATTACGCCTCCTCGAGTACCCTGCTTTGGTTGGCTCCGTGATTTGCTGTCGGCCATTTTCCGGCGAGAGAACTGGCCTCGGTGCTTCCTATGGCCGTATCTTCCCCTAACTTGTCGACAAACTGGATTGGCTCCGGCTGTCACAGGAGGTGCCAATGTACTGGAGCTAGGCTTAGCCTCAGTCCCAGGGCCAGCGCTTGTCGCCGTTGCACTCTGACCAAGTTTGACTTTTGTCTTCGTGGTAGCAGATTGAGAGCTCGTTTTGAACAGTGCTCGTTTTTCCGATATTTTTGTCCCTTCTGGTTTATTTGTTTCTTTTTTTTTTTTTTTTTTTTGTTCATGTGTGGACCCACGAGTATCGGAGAAGAGCTCCGAACTACACAGGCAAGTCTAGTTATTACGGAGGGCGCCAGGTATCCGTAAACTCACGTTAACGACTGGGCTATTTTGAAAAAGGCCCCCAGCCAGGCTGATCCTCGGCACAGGTCGGTTGACACCAGCCCTTTACCTCACACCACAGTAAAACTCCATTTTCAAATGATGTACTATTGAGGAGTAACAAACACTTGCCCGTGAAGTCTTATCTTAGCTAACTACCTGTCGTCTGCGTACAGAATGAGAACTGTGGTACCTATTACCAAGCGGCAGGGTTCAGTAGAGGTGTTTTTGCCAATCAACGCACCTCTATCTATTATTTTTTTAGGCGGGTGAAGTAAGATTCAAAACGCGTTCGCGTTACAGCGACCATCGTCTATTGCGTTGAGTGGTGTGTCTACTAAAACAATCCTTTCTCCTCTTCTTGGGAGATTTTCTCTCTCTCTGCATTACTTCGGGAGAACCCAGATGAAGTGGACCAGTTCTATTCACGCACAATTGGTTCCTGGGACCAGGGTTCTTCCCTTTTGCCATAAGGAGGTTTTATGTCTTCGATTGTTTGATAAAATTATTTCGAAGGGTAATCAGATACAGTGCTTAAATTTGTTCTTGTGTATTGAGTGATTTTTATATACATATTTAGAGTGGAATTCGTGGTTGTGAGAATGTCCCGGTACCATGTCTTCAAGTGCTACAACCTGCATCGAAGTTAACTTCAACAACAATGGCATAGTTTCTGCAACGGATTTTTTCCTGACTATCAAGATTAGGTTCAAGGCTAGGAATCCACTATAGACATGAAGCACCAAATGATGGGACAAGTTTCTCTTAATTAATTCTCTCGGCTCGACAAAATAATATGAGTACCTCCATTTGTGGAACAGCATAAAGGCATGTGGCACAAATTGGACGCGAAGTTCAGATAAACATCTAGTTTTGTTATATATTATATATTATATCATATATAGGGTCCGCCATATAACTTTACGGAATTAAAAATGCTATAAAAAAGAAACTACTCAATATTTTTCCAAACTGTTTTTTTTATTTTGAAGTACAATCCTTCCGGTAAATGATCGAACACAACTTCATTCATATGGCTGCCTTGGCTAGCCATGCACCATCCCATACGATCGGTCCAATTTTTCAACACATTTTCAATTGTATGCGGCTGTATTTCAGCTATGACATCGCGTATGTTGGTCTTCAGTGCATCAATTGTTGCTGATTTGTTGGCATAACACTGGTCTTTGACGGCACTCCAAAGATAATAATCCAACGGCGTCAAATCGCAGCTCCGAGACGGCGTCATACCAAGGTCTTTACGCAAAATTCGTCTCAATGATGTCTCCGAAATGTCCAATTGTTGAGAACGACGGTGAACTGATGTTCCTGGTGATTCACGAACACTCTCGGCCACAGCAGCAATATTTTCGGGTGTACGCACGGTTTTTGGTCGGTCACGCGTTGGTTTGTCAATAAGTAACCCAGTTTCTCTTACTTTTTTCGCAAAGTAACGCACATACGCTTCATTCGGTGCTTTTCTTCTTCCCATTGCCGTACGTAATTTTCGTACACATTCTGCAACATTACCATGATTTTCAAAGTAATGTCGCAATATTTCCCAGCGTTCTTTGAGCGTATACACAACCATTTTCGTTCAGCGGAAGAATAAAACTAATTTTCTGTCAAATCAGATGACAGCTAAGTGTTACCATTCTTCAAATAATACCTAGTTCTAATCCGTAACGATAGATGGCGGGCCCTGTATTATATAAAGTTCGGGATATGTTCATATGCACATATAAGTATGTTTGCGAATATGTTTTAACACCGACTAACTGGCAACTAGAACTTATTATACATTTTAAGTAACCAACTTTTCTGATTTTCTACATTCTGTTAGGAGCATTGTTTTTGTAATACACTTAAAAACATGCTTACATACGCGTAACCTTTGAAGCTTCAGCGGAAATTTCCGGAATAATAGTGCATGTAAGATCTTCTTTATGCAATAAAAATCACAACTACAACATTTTTCACTTTCCCTTCGGTTTGCTACCACTTTACGCTGTTACCGCCTTTTTATTGTGTCGCTCTGATTTTTTACAAGCTCATGGACTTGTATTTATGTATCTTTAAGAGCACACACTTTTAATAAAAACAAAACTTTTTAATACCATATATACGTGTGCTAAATCTATACAAGTATATCTATATGTATGCAAAATATGTTATCCATGTAGAAATAATGAGTTTTAGTAGCTTACGTAATGCATGTATGTTTTGAATTGTTTAATAGATAGAATTAAATAATGCTAAATCATTATAAAGAAGGATTTGTTTAGAAAGATCTGTCATATATGTGTGCCCATTTTATGAAATAAAATAATTAATAACATTAGAGTTATATTACAGTACTTTATTCAAAAGGTGTTTGTGCATTCTTCTCAAAAGTGAAACTTAAAATAATACAAAAATAAATCTTGCACTAACAATTTAATCGCTCCACAATTTACATAAACAATACTATACAACCTTTTATGAAAATTGCGCAATGCTCCTTGAAATACATTTTTATTTTTATACAAAAATTGAAGTGATCATGCTAGGATCAGCCTTTTAAACCTATCATTATTAAGTGTGAAATATAATACCCGAGCAAACGTTGGGAGGAAGATGTTAATACCCTACATGCGCGTTAGCCCTCACCTGATAGAATGACACCCTGATGTTTGGTCTATAGCTGGAATTTTGTTCAGAAACGAAACATGTTCAGCTCTCATTACCTTTGAAGGCAAACTTTTCCGTCAAATCTGTTTGTACTGCGAAGCTGCTACGAATAAGTAAAATGGGTCTACTCGATTATATTGATAAACTTGCGCGCTAAGCCATATACTCGTATAGACTGAGCGAGTTAGACTTATGTGCGTACCAGGGCAAACAAAGCAGACACTTACTAGAGCTAGTTCGGTTAAGAAATTCATTACACCGCAACCTGCTATAAAACCAGCTAATAACCAGTGCAGCAATGCACAAGCTGGTAGTCTAAAATATCCTTCTCACGTGATTTGCAGCTATTGTTGGCCTCAACAGATTTATGATAAGATGCTGAGATTAATGTGAGTTTGTCTAGAAGATGACGAAACTTCTTCCATTACATATGCGCATGCCAAGCCCTCGGTCGGATAAAGTACATGTACTTTGGTAGGAGTATTTTTTGGGTGCAGAACTCAGTCCAGAAATTTGCGAACCTCAGGCAGATAGGTTGTCAACCTGGACTACTTGCTTGGTAAGAAGGAGGCACTTTAACGAGGTACAATGGATAAGTATCTACGTAGATTTGTGCGACTATGGGACGCTACTAATCTCCAAATAAATAAATAAAGGGCGATTTTTTAAGAGCTATAGGAAAGTTTTTCAAAAAAACACACGTAAAATTCAGAAAAATGCATGAAATTTTTATTTAAATCGATAGTACAGTCCATATAATTTAATTTTTGAAGATTATTTCATGCAAATGTTGACCGCGACTGCGCTTCAAATGGTCCATCCGCTTAGTCCAATTTTGACATACTTTTTCCAATGTTCCGGCCGGTATCTCACATATAAATGCTTTAATGTTGTCTTCCAATGCGTTAATTGAAGCAGGCTTGTCTGAATAGACGTGAGCTTTAACATAGCCCAACAAAAAATAATCTAATAGGCGTTATATCGCACGATCTGGGTGGCCAATTGATAGGTCCCGAACGTGAAATAAAATGTTCACCGAACTCGCCTCTCAACATTGTGACGTGTGCTGTGTGGCATGTGGCAGCGTCTTGCTGAAACCACATGTCATGCAAGTGAAGCCCTTGCATTTTGGGCAAAAAAAAAGTTGGCTATCATTTCACGGTAGCGCTCACCATTCACGATTCGCAGCATCTTTGAGGAAGTACGGTCCAATGATACCTCCAGCCCATAAACCGCACCGAACTGTGACCTTTTCTGGATACATTGGTAGCTCTTGCAATTCTTCTGGCTGATCTTCACTCCAAAATCGAGAATTCTGCTTATTTACGTACCCATTGAATGAGCTTCGTCGCTGAACACAATTTTTCGATAAAAAAGTGGATCTTAAACTTTATTAACAGAATACGCACTTTTATAATAAAATTCAATGATTTGTAAGCGTTGTTCGTTTGAAAGACGATTCATGGTTAAATTATAGACCAAACTGAAGATGTTTGACAGTGAAACAATACACGAAACGTGCGTCAGCTGTTTAAACCAACTGTTTAGAAAGGTAATAGCTAAAAAATTACCCTTTAGTATAAGCAACTTTGATGAAGAAACAATAAATACCTTTGCTAGGTATATATTAATACTTCAAAGAAATTTCATAATAATATATATGTATATAATAATGGTGGGCGGCCGCCGTAGCCGAATGGGTAGGTGCGTGATTACCATTCGGAATTCACAGAGAGGTCGTTGGTTCGAATCTCGGTGAAAGCAAAATTAATAAAAACATTTTTCTAATAGCGGTCGCCCCTCGGCAGGCAATGGCAAACCTCCGAGTGTATTTCTGCCATGAAAAAGCTCCTCATAAAAATATCTGCCGTTCGGAGTCGGCTTGAAACTGTAGGTCCCTCCATTTGTGGAACAACATCAACACGCACACCACAAATAGGAGGAGGAGCTCGGCCAAACACCTAACAGAAGTGTACGCGCCAATTATTTATTTTTTTTTTTATATAATAATGGTGGCAGTGTTTTGTCAGACCTGAAGCGATGTGCGAGCACTTTTAGCCGACAATTTAGATCCGTATTACCAGACGGTTTCACTCTCAAATCCATTAGTTCGGTCGGTATAATCAGTCGGTTCTAAGTTACCCGGCTCTATACGCGGCCAAGACACGCACTTCAGGAGCACTCCCAATACATGTATAGGGAATGTTTATGCTGCTGAAAAATATGGATCCAACGGGAGTAGTTTACATCACTAGATTCTGCACTTTGTCCATGGCATCTCTTATTATTACTGAAAAGTGGGCAACAGGAAGAGTGCTCCCACTACTGAAACCCACCAACCAAGGGGAGCCATTCCGGTAGTGAAGGCTCTTGAAACTGTTTTATTCGCGGTCTTCACGAAATATTTGACCACATGTGCACATCAACATGGCTTCCGGAAAGTTCACAACACTTAACGCCATAAACACGCCCCTGTGAGAGAACAGATCTAGTTCCGCTGAACCTACCCAAAGCTTTCGATACAGTTAGCTATTCCACGCTTGCTTTTAAACTTCTATATTTCGAAGTTTCCTCAACCAATAGGGAAGTTTTTTTGATATCATACGCTGGCAAGTGTTATGTATTGGGGTCCGAATAAACGAATCTGATGATCCTATATACAGTGTTTTAAAATAATGAACTACTACTACAGGCTGAATGCTTCCCTGCTGTATTTCGTATTACCGTTGGTGTAAAACACGAAGGAAACTGCATAATTAGCATACTTTTCTGGTACTTTTTTATATTCTTAGAGGGTAATTTTTTACCAATGCTTGTATTTTGAACCTTATTTGTCGAGCGAAGTTTGATGAAAAGTAGTTGTTTTTGTAGCATAAATAGTAAGCCCCGTCAGTGCAATGTAATTCACCGGTCGTCTTCGTCTAGCTCATCTAACGGTAGGCCCAGGAAACTTGCTGGGAGAGGGGTATTAGATGAGTAGGTTTGATGGGGCATGTGAAAAACTGGTTAGTGCCGTGCGGAGTGCCTGCATATGCTGGACATGTATAAAGCATTAAACTTGTTTGGTAATGAAAGCCACAGCTTAACTGTTAAATTGGGAAACGTACCAGACTGCTTATGCTCCGGACTCCGATTCAAATATCTCAGTACTCGTGACTACAGTGGGCAGTGAAGTTAACTTGTCCTTCAACGAGTTACAAATATCACCGAACCCACGAATAGAAATTGAATAAGTCTTGCGATCAGATATCCCCGACAGGCATAAAGAGATAATCAAAGCTCACGATGCTTTCAATCTCAGTAGCTCTTAAAATACACAAGCGTGACTGTTACCTACGACGTCCTCATTTACCAGTTGACTCTGAGCAGGATGTGTTTTTAGAACTACGTTTTTAGAACTAAAATATCTGAAATTTTATTATACCTTAATATTATATATATATATATATATATAATTTGCACGTGCACCGGTTTTTTGGGTGTTTGGCCGAGCTCCTCCTCCTATTTGTGGTGTGCGTCTTGATGTTGTTCCATAAATGGAGGGACCTACAGTTGTTGTTTTATTAATTTTCCTATGATCTTAATTTGTTTGTCGTATTGGAAAATTCGTGATTAATTATAAAAAATATTAGGCTTTCAACCATTACCAGCAATATGAAGCGGATGATATTCTCGAATACAGCAAAATAATATAGGTATATACATATTTACAAAAAAAGTGAGTTTATAGGCATATGCACGTGTACGTCCGAATGCAATTCTATAACATATATGTATTTAAGTATGTATGTAACTGCTTGCAAATGGAATGGAATATAAACGTCCAACATTAGTTGGTATCTTACGATGTGACGCCTTTGGTATATGTGTGTATATGTCTTTATGTATATGTATGCATGTATGGGCGAGTATATATTTTTATTAAATTTTTTAATTATTGTGCCCGTGGTATAAATTTATACAAAAACATGTTGGCACACACATGCGCATAAGCATATGTATATGTCATATTGAAATGACCCTACAAACCAACTACCTGCTATTTACACTGCTAACTTGTGGGTATCGTTCACCTGTGAAGTTGTGAGCTTTGTAGTAATTTTATATTCTACGCCGTGCACTTTCTACCTACTTCCAGTCTATACGTGTGATGATTTTATTCGCTCGCACTAACAGAAATTTCTCAATACTGCTGTGCTGCTCTAATTGACATTCAAGTTGTGAATGATGTGGGTAACATGTAGTGAACAAAACCTTCTGAACTCATGAATGTTGTTGTTAACATGTAGTGAACAGAATTTCATGAACTAGTGAATTTCGTTGTTAACATGTAGTGAACAGAATCTTTTGGGCTGGTGAATGTTATTGTGAACATGTAGTTAACAGAATTTCATAAACTAGTGAATTTCGTTGTTAACATGTAGCTAACAGAATCTCATGAATAAGTGAATTTCGTTGTTAACATGTAGTTAACAGAATCTCTTCAACTGGGTAATTTTGTAGGTAATACTTACGGATCCTATATACAATAATCCTTCAAAATTACTGATACAAACGGTTATTTATTGAATATTATTTATTTAATGAATAATTTTAATATTTATTTAGTTAATTTTTAGTTTCTAAAGAACATTAATACAATATATAATAATTTTTTTTAGTATGGAACTATAACAAACTGTGGTGGCATCTATTAATTAATTAAATATTTATATACATATCGATATTTATTGATCTAACTTAGTATATGTCTTATTATTATAAAATATATTATTTAAGAAACAAAAATTTTTTAAAATTAAGAAATAAGAGGATTATTTATCAATAAATATTAAAATTTAATAAATATGAAAAAAAAAATTAGTTAAATCTATTTATTTAGTAAATTTCTTATTATTAAAAATCATTTTATTTTGTTATTTAACTAAATTTTTTATGATAAATAATTTAAATTAAATGTAATTATTTTGTATTTATTAATTGTATAAATTTATTTATATTATTTAAACTTTATTAATTCATTAAATTTAATGAACTTATTTAAAATGAAAACAGTCTATTTTATTAAATTTTTTATGAAAAATAGTAGATTTGATTGGGTTTTATTTTTAAGTAGAAAATATTAAAATATTTTATTAAATTTAAAATTTAATTATAATTATTTTACATAAATAATTGTTATTTTTAATTTACTAAATAAATAGATTTAACTAACTTTTTAATTAATTTTAGTTATTATTAAGTTAATTAATTAATAATTTACATTTATTGTGTTGATTTTATATAAACAGTTAAATTCAATGAAAATATTTAAAATGAAATAGGCTGTTTTCATTGAACTTTTTTAATGAAAAATAGTAAATTTGATTACGAATGGCCACCACACAGCAGCATTCACGGATTAATTAGTTCTGATCCGTTATTCCCGACTTTTTATTCTTGGAAATGAACTGAAAATGAGCTAAAATTTTATTACCGGAGATCGATGAAATAGACAAAGTTCAGAGGCATACCTGTTAGCAGCTCTATGTGCCACTATATATGTACATAAAAAATATAGCTCTAGTAACAGTATGGCGCGGCCACCACAGACAAACGAACGGACGGACAAGCACGGCTAAATCGATTCCTCTTATTATTCTGAACCTTTTGGTGCATTCATACATATCTCGATCCCTTGTATACCTTGCGTACACCAGTACGCATTTTGAGATAATTGGGACAGCAACGGTGATGATGTCATTGATGATTCCGAGTCATCGTCTAACATCTGCACTGGTCCCTCTCTAAATGCATCGTATGTGCGTCAGAGATAATTTTGCCATTGCCAAATATCTCATCCGTTATCTCCTCATACAGACCGAAGTACGAACAGGAACTCGTTCGATTTTTGCTATCCTTCGTTGTTTTATACACCTGCAGCAAGGTACGCATCCTGCCCTTCCCCGCAAACATAAAGGTGTGCTCTCTGAATCATCCTAAAAAAACTTATATTATTAATGACTTTGGAGCAAATAAGCAAAATTATTACTTACTGCTACCTCCCAAGACCCCAAGTCCTTCAACACCTTAACAAACCTTAAATTCTCCCGCGTTCATCTTTTTCTTTTATCCTCTTGATTGTGAAATACGTTTTTCTGAAAATGAAAATACATTTTATTAGTTTAAATATATATATAATTGGAAAATTTTATAAAAATTGTTGAACTTACCTTTTCGCTTGGAGATTTTCACAGAATTAAATTTTTGTATTTGACATTTGCAACTTGTTTTTTGCTGTCACTTTCGCACTCACTATAGTTAAGTTTAATAAGTATTCACGAAAATTATGAGATAAATATATGTATAACCCATGAAAAATGACAACAGAATTAAATGTGATTGTGTGGGTATTATTGGAAAAATTGAGTGAATGTGTTGGTAAAATTGGAAAAACTGGTGAACGTTGGTTTGCAGGGGAGTTCGCTTACAATACATATGTATGTATGCATATATGTATATGCACTCACACACCAATACTCATGAATTAAATTGCGACATTAGTCGGCATTGGTGAATTCACTCGATTAACCCATACACTTTCTGACCTTTGAACATTGTATGTCCGAGACCGAGAAATGACCGGCTTTACTAAGCTGTACGCCAGTTAACTAGGTTTTAAGTTTTTAAGCTCTTATACAGGTATAAAGCTATGCGTATGTGTTTTGCCATGTGTTAGTAAAAATACATATAAAGAGAGTTGGAGCGGAAACCCTTTAAAAAAAAAAAGAAACGGTAACGGTTTCAATAATCTAAATAGTTGAAAGCAGAAAAATCAAATCGAAAAGCGGTAACGGGAAGCTTCAATGTAAAAAGTTGGTAATTTTTTTATTACCCCATTCGATCCTGAATAGAATCCGCTGCGAGTAAAACTATTTACAACTAGTATGCACAATGTTTTATCGATATTCAGAACTATCAAACAGTTTTGCCCTTTGAATATGAAGAATGGAGAAATCTCGAGCAAAGAACTCTGCAATTATATTTAGATTTCTATTGAATATATATGGAGTTTCATTAGGAGAACTTGAGCTTTAAAATTAAATAAAAAACGTTTTCATATGTACTGATGACGACCCCTGCAAACGAAATAAGGGATACGATTTAAGGGCATGCACCTGGAATGTCCGGTCGCTTAATGGGGAAGGTGCCTCTGCCCGGCTGGTTGATGTTCTTGTGAAAGTAAAGGCTGACATCACTGCCATTCAAGAAATGCGATGGACGGGGCAAGGCAAGAAAATCATAAGACCTTGCGACGTCTAATACAGCTGTCATTTAAAGGAGCGCAAATTCGGTGTCGGATTTGTTGTGGGAGAGAGACTTCATCGCCAAGTACTGTCGTGTACTCCGATGGACGAGCGTCTCCCAATAATCCGTATCAAAGCCCGTTTTTTTACATCTCGCTCATTTGCGCCCCCGCCTCGACGGAAGAGAAGGACGATGCGATCAAATATTGTTTCTATGAGCGCCTAGAACGTTCATATGAGCGTTACCTCGTTGCAGCCAAACTACGCACACGCCTCTGTGCAGCAAAAAATGTACACCTACCTACGCAAAGAATGTTCAACATCGAAAAGCTGCAATCACAACAGACAGCCAGAAGATTCGACTCTCACTCCTACTTTCAGAGAGTAGGTACAGCAGCAGAGTACAAACCAGCATGCACAAGCAATGGAACAACATTTCTCGTTCTCTACGTACCCCGCCAAAGAAGAAATCGGATTCTGGCAAGTCCGATAAACCAGTTGGTACGACACAGAATGTCATGCTGCCACAGAAAGAAAAGATGCTGCCTATAGAGCCATGCTGCGATTGGGCGCAACGCGAGCCATGTGGGATCACTACCGAGACCTAAGACAAGAAAGGAGAATCGACACACATCATCTTTTCGTCGATTTCAAAACTGCATTCGACAGTACAAAAAGGAGTTACCCATTTGCCGCCATGTCTGAATTTGGTATCCCCACAAAACTTATACGGCTATGCAAGATGACGTTGCTCAATACGAGCAGCGACGTCAGAATTGAGAAGAACCTCTCCGAGCCGTTTTATACCAAACGAGGCTTCAGACAGGCTGACTCTGTGTCGTGTGTGTACGAGCTGCAGAGCTTAATAGATCAGGCACAACTTTTATAAGAGCGTACAATTGTTAGCGTATGCCGATGATATTGACATCATGTCGTCCGAATGGATACAAACGCTCCGGCTTTGAAAGTATTCAATGGGGTACCAGCTGGTGGTAGCAGAGAAAAGATCTGCGTTGGAAAGATCAGGTGGAGAAGGACTTGGCTTCACTTGGTGTATCCAACTGGGGCCGGTTAGCACGAGAAAGAAACGACTGGCGCGCTTTGTTAAACTCGGCCAAAATCGCGAAAGCGGTTATCGCGCCAATTAAGAAGAAGAAGTTTGTTTACTAACCAGAAGTGAGCCATACACTGAAGATGATTTTCTCCTTGTGGTCCCATAATGCATAAATGTCATGCTCCATTCGTTGCTAGGAGCAAAGGGATATAGAAATCATGTTCGTCTTTGTCTATGAAGCAATGAAAAAAGAATCAACTCTCAACATATCTCAGCTTTAACATTTTCAATATCTCGGCTTGAAATACCTATTGTGCTCCTTCATGGATTCTGATTACTTCTCTGAGCCCCACTTCCTCAATAATGTTTGGCGTTTGCCCTATTTTATTGAGTTTTACTCATTTCTCTGGCAAAGTATGTTTACCCAGGTGTTCGCCCCGCTTATGTATCAGCGCTACGCACAATGCCAGCACATGATTGGTAATATCATCTTGCTCTTACATAATCTGCAAGTTCCATTGGAGTATATCCCGAGGTTAGTAAAATGATTATTCAATCTGCTATGTCCTGTTAGAATTCATGCGATGGTTCTAAAATTGTTCCTCTCTAATTTCATACAATCTTTAAATAGGTTTAGGTTAAAGCTACCTATCATTTATTTTGGTTGCAATAAGCCCTGTAGATTGTCCCAGTATGATCTTCTTTGTTTTCCTCGACTTCCCGAAGATGGAAGTTACCCTTTCCTATGTCACAAAATGGCTTTGGATCTATAAGTAGGGAGGCTGCCTCTCTCCTGACTAATTTATCAGTTTTTAGTATGATAGCGTGTAAGTTTGAAGTTGCTCAAAAATTGCGTTTGTTTATACAATAAACTATGTTTTATAAAAAACCAACGAAACAAATTTAGCGTAAATAATAGCGCGAATATTGTAAGAAGATAAAGTGTCTTAATTATGCTCTCATAATTGTATGTATGTATAATATATGAAAATAATATTGATTCTAATATGAATATATACACACGAATATACACAGAAAGCTTGCTGAAGCACATCTGATAACAAGCTGATAAAATATTTTTAGACGATCACTATTTTTTATGCTCTCCCGCGGAACAATAGGAATAGTTGTTTTCATAACAAACAGATTCGCCAGATATTAGAAAATTTTCTGATCTGTACAGAAATAAAGCACAAAAGTTTTCAGTCTCAGCGGCTGATTTTACATAGGAGTTGTATGATGTAGTTCTTGGTAAAAAGTAATTAACTATATATTTGTAAACCTTTGTAAACAAGATCCAATACTTATGATGATGTCGGAAAAACGTCGATGAATCGAAAATATCGATAAGACCAGAGAATATATAGACAGTATATGGACCTATCACAGATGAAGAGCTTCAGCTGCCTCGCAAGGCCTGCGTTATCTTGGCACCATTGCGTTTAGGATATTATACTACGTCAAATACTTATCTATCCATAATTGGCCCAGGCCACTCACCTGATACCCGTCTCCCTGTGTACCCAACCTGTCGAAACAGAATGTCTCTTGAGCCTATAACTACACCGTAATGGCAGGGCTTGATGAACTGCTTCAACAACAACAATGGATTGTGGACAATTGTCGATGATGCAATATGTACGTAACAAAAAACATGGCTATTATTTAATTTTTGAGTCTTTTGTGGTCGAAACACCTATAATTAGTAGCGCTTACGTATGATCTTTCGATTGGTCCTGGTCAAGAAACTCACTATGGCCCTAAAAGGTCCTTTAGTAGTCAGTATCAAACCTCTGAGGTTATTTCTGCCATGAAAAGACTTCTTTGGAAACAGTATAAAATTGTTGTTGTTGTGGCAGCTTATAAAGCGTACCGGTATAAAATGCAAGTCCATTAATTGGTAACATGAAGACGTAAAAACAGATACGTGTTATTTTTACCAATTTATCTTTTTTAGCTGTGTTTTTCGAAACTGTCAAAATGAATTTTTACAGCTCATAATTTTATATTCAGCAATCAATTTAATATAAATACTTCTGATTTTTTGCAGCGAAAAATTGGGACCGGAGTGGGTAATGAAAGGACAAAACGATAGCAAGTAATAGCGAATGTACACAGAGACGTATAGATGACATATGGGCGAAGATATACAAAATTTTAGATATATTCAAGCACATTTGTGTCTATGCATAAAATTTGTTAAATTAAGGAATAAGCGCAGATTGGTAATCATTCCAACTATAAAGAAATACTCAAAGCTACAAATGCAAAAGGACATCGAAGGAAAATACTTTCTGTGACCTTATATATTAGCCCGATAAAAAGCCAAAAGGCCATTAAAAGGTGAACAAAGACCAATGATGCAGGTTCCAGAAAATTTGGTATCACTATATATTGCAACTTGTGGACAAAATGGTGCGGGGCTGGGAGCGGATGAAAAGGAAATAATATTGCTGGTGTATGTTATCTTGGAGGCTAAAAGTGGAAAGGTAAATTGACCTATATGCATTTAATTTGAACGAGGGTGTTCAAATTTTCTTTTATATCTGAAATAATGTCTGTGGGTCAGAAGGCTAGATTTTTGGGTAAAAGCCCACAAACTTATATTCATATCTACATACATATATAAATGAAATAAAATGCCTACTACAGGTGTATGCCTACAAATAAGATCAAATTATAGTTATAGTTATAAGTCTAGTATGGAGATACTTAAGTTGGTTTTTTTCTTGATTGTTAAATCTTTTAGTGTTCTTAGAAAATTTTTCTCGGTTTTTATTTTTCTTACTGTCTAATGCACATAATAAACTTCAGTGAGTAAAAATGAAATCATTGGTGATAAATTGTGAGCAAAACCACTGTTGTCATCAACTTGTGCATTAGAAATTGGCAAACAACAGGTGCAATTTTTGAAACGTTTTGCGTACAACATCATGATTTAGGCTGTTTGCTTGGGATATCTAGCTCAGTTTCTCAATAATTAATCTAATTATCGGGAAGAATTTTCGGTTCATTGTTTTTAATAAATAAATAAAAGCTTTTCTAATTTACTTCATATAACTTCAAGGCTATAAATATGTTACATTCACTCGTCAGTCCTGCCGGTTTCAAAAGACTGTGCTGCCAAACTAATGACGAAAAACAAAGCGAACTGAATGGATTTCTATCATATCTTTGTTGTTGCATTTGCGAGAAAAACTTTTATCCGGAGCCCGATCATTGGAGCACAGCTATTACTCTTCGGAGTTCTTTTTATCGCATTCACAGCGTTCACCGCATTAATAAGCCCCCTATAATAAAATGAAATTGCAATATTAGCTGTAGGGCTGAAATAATCTGCAATTTCAGGTATAGGAGTATTATCTTCTAGAATAGAATTTTGGTTTAGAAAAATTAAAACATACCAGGAAAAAAACCCTATTTTATATATGAAATGCCCGTACATATATATACCCTAATGCAGTGCGGTGACCACCGTAGCCGAATTAGTTGGTACGTTACTGCCATTTGGAATACGGAGAGTACGTAGGTTCGAATCTCAGTGAAACACCAGTAAGAAGAAGAAGAAAAAGTTTTTCTAATAGCGGTCGCCCGCTAATAGAATTAGAATTTTTCTAATAGCACTCGGCAGGCAATAGCAAACCTAATAGCGGTCGCCCCTCGGCAGACAATGACAAACCTCCGAGCGTATTTTTGCCATGAAAAGGCTCCTCATAAAAAATATCTGCCGTTCGGAATCGGCTTGAAACTGTAGGTCCATTATGGTGTGCGTCTTGATGTTGTTCCACAAATGGAGACCTACAGTTTCAAGCCGACTCCGAACGGCAGATATTTTTATGAGGAGCTTTTTCATGGCAGAAATACAGTCGGAGGTTTGTCATTGTCTGCCGAGGGGCGACCGCTATTAGAAAAAGTTTTTTTTCTAAATTTTGGTGTTTTACCGAGATTCGAACCTACGTTTGCTCTGTGAATTCCGAATGGTGGTCACGCACGGCTACGGCGGCCGCCGCAGTGGATACATCTATACTATTTCCCCTGCGTCCAAAAGTGGCCATACTAGTGGGATGCCTTGTATTAATATCTATCGAGTAGGATCTCGGAGATTCAGCAAAAGACTTCTTAATTTTAGAATTATCTATTTTCAAAAATATTTTTCATATAATTACTTTCCCATAGTCCCATTGTAAGATTTAAAGAAATACATTTTTACGAATATTGTTATGCTTCTTCCCATTTTTGTAAAAGTTTAGCTTCTGCTTACTAAGCGGTTGGGTTTTTGCCAACATTTTTTGTTTTGCATTTTGTTGTTTTCGAATCGGTGCTTTCTATTTATTTTCTTTTCTGTTCTCTTCCATGTTTACCTCAACCTAATCCAACTTTTCATATTTATTTACAAAAGTCCCCTGCTTTGACACGTTGCACGCAGCTCTCTCTCATAGCTTATCGCAGCAAAATTACTCTCCAGATTTAGCCACTTTCTTTGTAATATTGTATTCTACTATTCTTCATAATGAAAAGCTCAATATCATTATCCTCCACGCATGCTCAGACCCAGCTCACTAGGTCTTGAATAAGTTATGAACTTGAAATAATTTGGAACTTAGAATGTCGTTAAGTTAATTTCTTCGTGAGTGAATCACTTCCAGCCCTCTCCATTTGGCGGTTGGATGGATTTAACAAAAATAATAACGAAATAAAAACCCAAAAATTATTTTTTTCTTGAAGATTTTAAATAAAAGTTGAAATACCTTACGATCACAAAGAAAAGTTATTGGCACATACAAAAATTGGGGCAGATTGTGTGTAAAGTTTGTTCACAAATTTTTTTGTATTGTAATTCTGCACATTTTGTTTCATGACTATCTTATATTTTGTACTTCATATAACAATAAAATCTAAAGTTTACTTGTATTGATAAAAATATTAAGATGATACACATGTCTTCTAAATTCCCATGTTGGCTTTCCTTCCTAGCTTTTTCACCATTCTGCCTTCAAAGCGAAATCTTCGCTCGCAATATTCATAAATCTTAATTAAAGCGACTTTCTACTGAGAAATTAAGTCCAAACTGTTTCTTAAAGTTTGTTTACACATCAGTGTGTATTATCAACTACATGTATGTATGCATGTCTAAATGTTTGAACTATTCCACGCCAAAAAAACTATTCACGCTGAAGGCGACACTGGGGTCACGTCACTCCTGCAGCTACTTCAATGTTGTATTTAAACTATCTCTACTTGTGATGTCTTCTATTGATTCAGATATGTAATTCACCGAAGAAATTTGCATATTTGTATTTTTTTGTTTGTCTAGAAACGCTGAATATTTCCACAAACTCATTAAAATTGGTGGTATACGATTTTGCCATTATGCCAGCTTTGTCTAAAATTTTACATATCCCCATGAAACGATAACGATGAGGAAGAAAGTAATTTTTTGGTGTATCATTAGACATACATAAATATCATAAGTATGTACATAAATACATACATAAGCTTTTAAATTAATGGTTACTAAGATTTCGATCGTACCATTAAAGTCAGTTCTAAAGTTTTATTAATATAGTAAATCTATAATTTAAATAAGTTCTTCAATGAAGGGATTTGGAACTCTTTTCAATGATTTTGCGTATACTCGCACACAGAATTCATAAAAAAAGGACAACTCAACTATGATAAAAATTCAAAGTTTTTCCTTTTGAGTATACCATACCACTTTGATCAAAAAATTCCGGAACAACCAGCAGGTGACGCTTTAAGTCAACTATTTGTGTTCTGTTTTTTTGCTAGGATGCCATTGCTTGACGTTTGTAAAAGTTACGCCATCAGAGAGGGAATACTTGAACATTGCTTGTGGATCCGTTCAGAACATTGTAGCTGTTGATTTAGGCTTGCGCTATGTTGCTGCAAAGTTGGATCCAAAGGCCCTGGATTGCATGCAAAAAAGAGACCGTGCTGATATCGGCAAAGGCATAATATCTAAGGCTGAATCCGACCTAAGATATATGGAACGCATCACTAATGGGGACGAAGCGTTGATTAATGAGTACAACTAATCTATAAGTAGACATTAGGCGAGTTAATGAAGTGCTCCGAATGAATGAAGACCAAGAAAACCACATTGATTTCAGTTAAAAAAGAAAGCGCTCACGGTTTTTATGGATTACAACGGTATTGTGCACCACGAATTTGCGCCAGAAGGTCCGACAGTTAAGGGGGTCTTCTGGTCTCCAGCGAAAAAAAAATCGATTTTTTTTTTTTTGCATAATTTTGTTGTATGTGTATGCGAGAATACGCCACAGAAAGGATTTTTTGAAAATCGCATTTTTTCACATTTTTCTGGGCACCGAAGTGTACCCTCCTCCGGCCGTTTTCGAGAGAGACTTTATCTTTAAACGCGTTTCCCCGAAAATCGTGTTTTTAAGCATTTTGGTCACACTTTTCATAGTAGTTATACTCCGATTTCAATGGTTTTGGTCTTAAAAGGTTCGGAAAACTTACCGCTAAGTTTCTCCGTGTACGATTTTTGAAATTTTTTTTCATTCCATTTTTATAACCTTTTAAAGTTCAAAAAATGAGCAAAAAAAAATTTTTTTTGCAAATTGTTGCATAACTTTTGAAAAAAATTTAAAAAAAAAAATCTGTCACGGGAAAACTTAACCAGGGCAACTCTGAAGACAACGCATATCTAATTTTTGCTTTCTGATTACCCAGGTGGAAAAACCGTGACCAAAATGGAGACCTGTTTCGTTTGGAGGCGGACGTCTTCAGCGCCATTTCAAGGTCGCGGGTGTTAATTTTTTTCAAAGTCAAAACCATTTTTTAAAAGCCAAGACATGTACCTTTAAAATAAAAAAAAAATTTTTTTTAAATATTCACAGGATTTGTCACAATCAATCCCCAAAAAAACCCTTCATTTCAGGGCCTCGAGACCAGAAGACCCCCTTAATAAGAATTCACCAAAAAAGAAAAAAAAAATTGGGAAAACCACTCCATGGACACCGTTGCACAGTACCTTCATTATCCGTGAATTTTTGATCAAGAATGAAATAAATACCATCCAACAGCCATCGAATTCACCTGATATGGCTCCCTGCGATTTTTTTCTGTTTGATCGAGTCAAAAAACCAATAGATATGCCATTACTGTTACAAACCACTACAAACATACGATTGATACCTTGCGCAGAAGTTCACGCAAGTTGGGATGGGTTTTAACTGATTAGAAGCAATTCTTTTTTATATAAATTTGGTAGGCCGCGACCCCCGACTCTTTTGGGTCAATCATCTTCTAGTTAGCAAGCACACATTCATTAGGGGGGGACGTAAAGTCAGACACTTTGTAACAATAAAAAATGAGGACTCACATAAGTGCATTATTATTACAGTTAATGCCACATCACATCATCATCCGTAACATATGTAGAGTATGGGAGATTTTTAAATTTTTGTTCTTGTTCGCCGAGATATGACTCAGTTGTTGTACAAGTTGCTGTTGTAGTAGCATAAACGTTCCACATATTATATATGTTTGGGAAACGCTGCTGGAGTGACAGTCCTTGGTCGGAAATAAATCCGGGTCGTTCCGCTAAAGTAGAACCGACCCACGGGAGTTCTTACACACTCATTCCAAAACAGCGCTTATTGGTAAGGGATACCTTTCGTTGGATTTCAAACCTGAAATTATTTTTATTATTTATTAATACTGCTCCAATTGCTTGTCGTTGTACCAAAACACATTTCCATTCAGATTTCCTGTTTTTCTTGTTCGTATTATTTGTTATCCTGAACTATCAATTATCAAGTTATCCTTAATTATCAAAAGAGGAGGAAAAAAACAAATTATCCATTCTTCATATTGGGATTATCAAAAGAGTGTAAATTCATAAGGGGATTTTTCCCCATGTCTCTTTAGCGAACATTTGTTAGTTAACTTCTAATAAAGTTTGGAATTTTGTTTGCCTCCGTTTTTTCAAGTTGCCAAAATGCCCTTTCGCCTCTTAGGTTCCTTAACACTCGAGTGTCGCCCGTTGAGTGCAAAAAATTATAAATCTGATTCTTGTTTATACATATCTTTTATTATTATTAAATTATTTTAATTTTTCTTCTTTATTCGCTAAAATATTCACAATGATCAAACTAATCCGAAGTTAGCTAACCAGACTTCGGTGAAAATAAAATTTTAATTTTAAGCCATCTTTCTGCTCAGTTTCCACCGGCTAAGGCCAATATTAACCAGAAATTTAGAAAACTTCCGTCAAATATAGGTGCATACACACATATTCAAGTATGTCTCCCACATAAAAAATAGACCGAATTGCTTCAACATTCAGTTTTCAGTTTTATACTTTGTTTGAGTCTACTTAAATTGAGTCTACAAAATTATTGATTTGATTCCATGTAATTTCATTTGTAATAAAAATTTTCTTCGAATATTTCTTCGGTATCCCATAATATAATATATATTATGTATGAGGTTGTGAATGTAAATATCTTATACACCTGTACATGAAAACTTTATTTACGTGAGCAGTATTTGGTGCAATGAGTTCTCTTAAACGAAAGGGTACTGTATTTATTATTTTAAGTGTCTCTTTATAATATTTGTATTTCTATTAAAGCTGATTTACGTATGTCTTAAGATTTTCATATGTATGTGTATTTGCTCAATTAAACATTTGTATATATGTATTTATATCTATAAATAAATAATGAGTGTAAATATTATACAAATGCATCCAGTGGTAAATATCTACATATGTACTTACATATGTAGATATATCGTGTCGTGTATAGGCGTGTGTATATGTATATAAAAATACATACCCATTTCATGAATGTATGTGTATACACTTAAACATGCATATGTATGCAAGAGCATTACCTGTGGCGTGCAGCGCAAATACACTACAAACATATATATACACGTGTATTTGTTCTTACCGCGTGCATTATACACTTGAAAAATAGATGGGTATTCATTAGACTTATTTATATATGATTTTTTCGCAATAGTGAAGTAGCCGCACAAGTGTTAGTGAGTGACAATCCAGCAGTACAGGCACTAAACGTCAAAATTTTGTTTAAAAATGTCAACCAGTGTCAGTCAATGGCAAACATCTTAATCCGTTTATGAAAAATATGTTCATAAAACTATTCGCTGTTTGAAGAGACAAAATCAAATTATACACTACGAACTGATAATAATGATCGAATATAAGAACAACAGATAAAAGTGGAAACGTGAACTTAACCTGAGACGGAATTGTAGATGGGGTGTTCGAGAAAACGAAGAGAGAGTGTCAAAATAATCAGCTTTTGTAAACCGAAATTAAAATTTAGGTTAGGATTGTGTAAAAAAAATTCAATATTTGTGAACAAAATTCTACATTTACGGCAGATCAGTGGCTGATTTTGTCAAATTAACTGAGAGCCGAGTAAGAGTTCGGTTGGCTTAGGCTTAGACATAATTTTACATAACTTAGCCAACCTACCATACCAAAGCCCAAAGTAGAAGTGCCATAACCATAACGCCACAAATTTGCTTCCTCGCGATTGTATAATCGTTGGAAAGATTCAGGGTGTATCTTCTCGGCACAACGTTCGAGCTGCGGACTGATTGTAATGCTGTAGTGACGACCAAAAAGGTTACACTATTGAGGCCACAAATAGCTAGGTGGTGGCTACGTCTGCAGGAGTTCGACTTCTCTTGTAAGCATCGACCAGGTACTAAAATGCAGCTGTCGATACGCTAAGTAGATTGCCAGTAGAAGGACCGTCATGTCCATCAACCGTCGCGGATAAGGTATTATCCATCAGTAAAACTATGGGACCGGAGAATTGGGTATCCACCATACTACTACAAGATAAAAAACTACAACGAATAAGCGCAATTATCAAAGGCGAAGAGGAGACAAGCGAAGATGAGCTAGAGTAGCTGAAAGAGGATTATGCCATGCGATATTCACGGTTATTCCGAAAGGTGGAGGAGCATCACAAACTCGTTGTCTCATAGTCAGTACGATGGCGAGTAGTGAAAGCAAGATGCAGGGCATTTTGCACTAGAAAAAACATTAGACCGTCTTAGAAAACATTTATGGTTCCCACGAATGCGATGTTACGTAAAATCTTATATTGCGGCTTCCGAAGAATGTTGTTTGAATAAGGCCAAGGGAGGTAAGAGGGGGAGGGAACTTCATGTTGCCGACGTACTACCGATCCCATTCAGACGTTTGCACATCCACCATGTGGGTCCATTTCCCAGGAGTAATTCGGAAAACATCTACATGTTGGTTATTGTTTGCGGGTTCAACAAATATGTCAGAAATGCTAAGAGCGAGCCAGTAATCAAAGCAATGGAGGAAGTAATGGCTATTTTCGGACAACCACTGCGTGTTACCTCGAATCGTGGTACAGCCTTCACGTCAAAGCAGCTTCCATATAGCAGCTTCCAATATTATGATCGAACGTATTAAATGGAAAGATAGATACGACAAACGACATCAGAAACCGCACAAGTACGAAGTTGGCGACTTGGTGGTGATTGACAATGTGTCCACAGCTGCGGGTGAATCCCACAATCTCGATCCTGTGTACAAGGGTCCATACCAGGTGACGAAGGTATTAAACTACGACTGCTATATCGTGGAAGATTTACCGGATACGATGGTGACTCAGCGCCGCTATTGCAATGGGCTGTCCGCCGATCATCTCAAACCATGGTGCGCTAATAGTCCAGAATTAGACATTCATTATGACGAAGGAGACTCGTCCTGGAACAACGAGGAGTCAGGAGAGGCCAAGCTGTCAACGACACAGAAAGAGTAGTGTGAAAGAGACTGCGAGAGTGTACGCACGTATACGGAAGATATAGAAGAACCGCATCACTTCATATTCATTTTCATTAAATACTTTTATTAAATATAACCACTTGGTGTTCTGGCGATTACATTATTTTGTAGATTGCAAATGATTGAAAAGGATTATTTGTAAATGATTGCATAGGATTATTTTTAACTCTTTAAGGGTTAGGCTACTGGGAAATTTGCAAAAAAATCGTTAAGGGGCGTTTTTTCATTGACTTGTTAATATTGTCTTCAATCGGAGATAGCCTAACTGAATGCTTGAAAAGACAATTTCGTTTTGAACAAGGTCTGGCTAGGAAAAGGCAGGTTAGTTCGATCATTGGGAATATTATTATTTTATTATTATTATTATTATACATATATACGACAAGCTAATGCTATTAAAAATAAGAAGGCACGGTGCGTCGAAGGCAGCTGGCGGTTAGCAGCTCACTTCCGATAAACTATATCAGAAGTTAATAGACAGATACTCGCTAACGGAGCGTTGAGAAATTTCTCTTTTAACCACCTGCCGATTATATTCTACTATGAAATGAAAATGAATGACATAAAAATATGTAAATACTTCTATTTTGAATCTCAGTTCGAAGCATATCAGAAACTTTCCAAACGTCTTTCGCGATAATACATTTTTCAAATTAGCCCTCTCGAACATATCGCGTCTGATTTATTGAAAATTTCAACTGTACAAACACAATTAAATTATGTTACAGATATATTACATATTTTTTTATGAAACATTTTTGGACGAAGCTTTTTTGAAAATGTTGACCTTTTATTTTAAGCACGCAGTGCCAAAAAGACAAAAATCCAACGATAAATTAAAAATGACAAATGTAGTTGGTCATTTGCGCCGTCGAAATTTTTTTTAAATTACTTTGAGAAAAACAAAAACCATATTAATGTGTGGGTCTTGTTTATTTTAGCAATAGTTGGTATACTTTTATTTAGCTTATTATAACTAATTCGTAAGTTATAAACAATGAAATCTGAAATTATGTCCTTGTTTTACGTATTGCCGGTAACAACAGTGATTGTGCCGGTGATTACGTGTTGTAACCGTTGAAAATGAAAAATTAATCAGTGTTTTGATTTGTTTCATTTCTCTATAGTAGCTATCTCCTTAATTTTCGATCTCGTTAAAGGTTATATTCTGTTGAGACTAAAAAACAACATTGCAGTTTAAATAGAATAAATATTTTTTTTTATTTTACAGTAAATTTCTGTGGTTGTGGCATTCACGTTTAAACACATACATATTTCTTATACGTGGAAAAAGTTTAGATATAACATAGCCGCGATATTGAAAATATTGTAAATATGCAATGTTAAAAGTTTTCGATAAACCAACTATGCAAAGGAAATTAACGAGTAAACACTTGAATTTGCGAGTTGAAGTCATGATTGCTGCATTTTAAATGCAACACTAAAATGCAAGTATAAGGGGCTTCCATGAAGAACTCTAAAATTAACTGTTGCGTGAGCCTTAAGATGCTAGTACTAACTTCATTGCCGTGAAATTTCCCTAGCAACTTGCATTTGGCTTATCGTGATATATAGTAAATTAAAACAGCTGTCCACGCTTGAAAATGCTCTATAATATTCATATTATCACATACCTCCTTGACAAAAAGTTCCCGGTACAACCACCAGGTGATTTGAGCTCTGTCAAAAGATCTGCGCTCTGTCTTTTTTTTTTGTTCCTACCAAAATTTTAACGCTATTGCTTGACATTTGTAAAAGTTAAGCCGGTTTGACCTGTGCACGTGTTTTCAATTTCTTACAATTTTAAAACAGGGCGACCGCTATTAGAAAAATCTTTTTCTTAATTTTGGTGTTTTCACCGAGATTTGAACCGATGTTCTCTCTGTGAATTCCGAATGGTAGTCACGCACCAACCCAGTCGGCTACGGCGGCCGCCGTACATACATATGTATATGTATATTCGAATAGATAGATAGAGATTAAGAGGATGGTTCTATGTGTAGAAGTCCACACAAGTGGGGAAAGGTACTGATCGCCATTCACTTGGGAGTGGCCAGGACGATTCTTCTGCATATGGTTCAAGCAGCTCACAACGTCCGGGATTAGCCCACGAATCCTCCCGTTCGGGAGTGAGCTAACGTGAGAAGGCGAAGCATTCCAGGATAGCTGGTTGTGCGCTGGGTTTGGGATCCGCCACTTAAAAATCGAAGTACCTCCTGTCTCAAACAAACAGTCGACGCACTCGCGTATCGGCACCCACGTCAGTGTAGACAGTTATAATTTCGGGGTTGTAAAAGACTTCGTTTATTTAGGAACCAGCATTAACACCGATAACAATGTCAGCCATGAAATCAAACGTAGAATTCCTCTTGCCAACAAGTGCTACTTTGGACTAAGTAGGCACTGAGCAATAAAGTCCTCTCTCGACGAGCAAAACTAACACCCTACAAGGCTCTCATCATGCCCGTCCTAACATATGGCTCAGAAGCTTGGACGATGACAAAATCCGGTGAAGCGACGCTTGGAGTAGACATAGCGCAGCGAATAAAGATCCAGTGGCTACGTTGGCTGGGTCATGTCGTCCGAATGGATACAAACGCTCCGGCTTTGAAAGTATTCGATGCGGTACCAGCTGGTGGTAGCAGAGGAAGGGGAAGACCTCCTCTGCATTGGAGAGATCAGGTGGAGAAAGACTTGGAATCACTTAGTGTTTTCAATTGGCGCCGGCAATTCGCTACTTCTCTGCTCGCTACCTTTGTGCTCTGGTCACTTGACGAAACACTATTATCGAACAAGATTTGTCTCAAGAGTACCTCATAAAACATAAAACACTTATCGAGCAAAGATGACATATAAGGCGTCTTCGTTTCGCCAAGCCATAGGAAGTGGCGAGTAGAAGAAGCAAATGGTATATATAAACATATCTTAAGCTGGCCATAAGGCAAATCCATTGCATATGGCGAACTGCGGGCACAAATCCAAAGTAATTGTAAATTTTCATTTATCTGGGATTTGTGGCTAGTTTGTGGTGCAGTTTGAGGATTTCCCCATTTTTTTACTGACCGTCGTCGAGACAAGAGTAAGCAGAAAAATTACAAGTGCTAATACATTTTTTTAGAAAAATTGTTTTTTTAACAAGAGCTGATACCGAAATTTCAGTTACAGATTTGAGATCTTCATAAAAAATTGGACTAAGATTATGTGTCATAATCCAATCATCAGACATGCTGTTGTGCATGAGGCGTTAAATATAGAGGCATTAAGTATAGAAATAGGACTCCTCGTTGACATTGTGCAACATTAACCCAACATTTTAATTTGATTATTATCAATAACGAAGAGACGAAGCACAATAACTCACTTCCTATACTTGTAATTCTCAAGAGAAGTAGAAGAGAAGTAAAAGCTTTATGATTTATTTGTACTGATAATGAGTGTAGCTCTCGATTAAATGAAATATATTTTAAAAAAATTAATGTCAATGTAATGTAAAATTATAAACTAATATGTATATGTATATACATATATGCATATGTATAAGTATACTCATACCTGTACATACAATTATCGTGCACATCCTTTGCTGGCTGTGTTTCATGGCAGAAATATGCTCGGTTGTTTGCCATTGCCTGCCAATGTCTACACAAACTAGTGTTTTTATTTCTAATACACCGTTCTGTTCTCATATTAGTGTAAAAAATTTGAATTCGTCGTGCCCTAAGGAAATGTTAATATTCATGCATACATATTCAACACCTCGAGTTAAAGAGACAAAGGTTAATGCAATTTAAATATGTATAAGTGAACATGACCGGACACACATATATTTTTATACATACATATGCACATATGAACACATAGTCTTGCGCAACGAACGATTTACCCTATGATCTGAAAGTACCGGGAATGTTTAAATAAAACAGAACAGAGTTAAATTTCAGGCAAATTTATTTTATCTCCTTTAAAATACGACCTGTCTGAAGCAACACACATGTGGCAACGTTTAACCCAGTCCTCCATGCACCCCTGGTAGGCCGACGAAGGGATGGCCTTCAGCTCCTTCGTCGCATTCTCTTTGATACCTCTATCTATGAAATCTCCTTCCACGAAGTGGTAACCTCAACTTAGGAAACAAAAAGAAGTCGCACGGGGCCATATCAGGTGAATACGTTGCTTGCACGATGGTATTTACTTGTTGTTTGGTGAAATAATCCAGGCTCGGTGCGATGGCGCGCTATCATCATGCAAAATCCTAGAATTGTTTGCCCGGCCGGCCAGACAGACACTAACGATCCGATGACGCTATAAAGTGACAGATGTGTGTCTTACAGTCCTACCACCATAAGAAAACAATATGGACCGGTTCCCACGTGCGCGGTTCGCGTAAATTACTGTTACGTCCTGTTACTTTCTGATCATAGGGTATAATAAAAAAGCTATTTTACGCATGCAATGCATTTGTACAAATATACAATGTACACACCTGTAACATACGTAATACGTATGTACACATTGAAATCATATTGCCTTAGTGAAACCTTCAAATGTAATGGCTCCATAATTGAAGCTTCAACAAAAAAACTTTGAAGTATTATAACTGAAGTTATTTGTATTGTTAAAAAGAGAAATGTTTATATCCCTAAGAGGTTTCAGAACAATTCCACATTAGAGATGTATGCTGAAAAATATTTTGATGTGCATTTGAATAGAAAATTAGAAAACAGAGTTTCATTCTTTAAATTGTATATGTACATACATGTACAAAATATCACCATACCTTCCTTCTAGGTAGGTAGGGTGGCTGTCGCAACGACACACTTAGACCTTTCGTAGGTCCATTGTGATACCACTGGAACTTATCCTTACCCTATGGGTTCCTTTTCAAACCATCCGGAAGCTTTAATAAACGAGCACAGCTTTGTTAGTTTTGGATGCGCTCGGTGAAAACACCAACATTAAGAAAAACATTTTTCTAATAGTGGTCGCCCCTCGGTAGGCAATGGCAAACCTCCGAGTTTATTTCTGCCATGAAAAAGCTCCTCATAAAAATATCTGCCGTTCGGAGTCGGCTTGAAACTGTAGATCCCTCCATTTGTGGAACAACATCAAGACGCACACCACAAATACGAGGAGGAGCTCGGCCAAACACCCAAAAAGAGTGTACGCGCTAATTATATATACATACATATATATAATATATATGCCCGCTACATCAGTTAAAAATGCTGTATCAAGAGTGCGCAGCCTCCTGATAGCTAAGCTTTCACACTCACATAAAAGGTGTCTAACTGTTTCCTCTTTTTCTGTATTAAGGCAGCTTCTACAGAAATCGAAGTACGGGAGTCCTAACCTTCTAGCGTGGATGCCTATTAAACAACGACCAATTAATACCCCTATCATTTTTCTTATAGTTTTTCTGTTAAATCTTAAAAGGCTTTTTGATCGACCGCTGTTCCATTTTGGCCAAGTCTGTCTGCTTAGTTCGCATGTTGTGAGGTTTTGGCAACTTGTATTTACCTTGTTGATGGTTTCGTTAACTATTCAGCATTCATCTTTTGGCTCTACAGCTCTTTGTGAGCTTTCGCCTGCTGCACGTGGGACCTCCATACGTCTCGAACGCTTGCGACTTTTTTCCAGTTCGTTATCCTAAGTTTCTTGATATCGTCCTCTAGTTCGTCGGTCCATCTTGTTCTCGGCCTTCCTCTTGCTCTAGTGTTGAACGCTCTGGCTTCTACGATTTCCTTCTGCGCCCTCGTACCGCCCATTCTTGTAATGTGACCCAGCCATCATAACCGCTGCGCTTTGATGAAACGTATAACATTTTCGCCCTTTATCAGTTGATCTAGCTCGTCGTTCCATCTTATTCGTCACTCGCCGAGATCTTTGAATGCTCCGAAAATTCTTCTGAGTACTTTTCGTTCGAAGGCTTGCAGTTTTGTTTTATCTGCTTCAATTAGCGTCCACGATTCAGCTGCATAGCATAATACTGGTGATGGTTTTATACAGAGTCAATTTTCATTGTCTGTTTAGTAGTTTTGATTTGAGGAGTTTCGTTAACGACGCATACGAACTGTTCGCTGCTAGAATGCTCTCATCGATGGTGAGGCTCATTGAATTGTCTCTACTTCTCCCTATCTATAAGTAATTTTAATGTGGCTATAGGCATAGGTATCAGCGTCTTATCCAGTTGGAGATCGAGCGTTGTACCGGTTCGAGCAAGTTCATCTGCCTTGCAGTTCCTTGCTATATTCCTGTGACCCGGCACCCAAATAAGGTGTACTTTGTAGTATTTAGATACGCCATTTAGAAGTTTAAAACATTCTATGACTGTTTTTGACGAGAGTGTTTTGGATTCTAGTGCTTTTATTGCTGCTTGAATGTCCGAGTATATGAAGACTTCATTTGTTTATAATGCTCTCGTTTTTATTACCCTAAGTCCCTCTTTTATGGCAGTGACTTCCACCTGAAATACACTGCAATGATCACGTAGGTGAAATGATTGGCTAACTCCGAGTTTTAATATTTATTTATTCAATTAATAGTCTAAAAAATACAATAATAACTAATTTCAATTGTAATGAGTGAAAGAAAAAGATAACATTTCTTATAATTTACAGAGGAGGATTATTAGATAATACTAAGAATTTAGTTCAACAATTCATTTAGTACCAATTTGAAGTGGTTCTTTGTGGAAGCAAAATCCATGCCAGTATGATTCGAAAGCGAATTAAATTCTCCCAGAGTTCTAGAAATCGGAGCATTGGAAGCATAATTAGTTCTTACCATCCCTAACCAGAAAAAATCCTGATTCCGTAAACTTCGCTGGCAAATATTTAAATTGACTTTTTCGAGTAGCAATGGGGAGCCAATAACCCCATTTATTAAATCGAAAAGGAAAGTAATGGAGAGAATAGTCTTTCTAATATCTAATGATTTTAGATTTATGAGCAATCACCGACTTTTATAGGATGGAATTGGATCAGTGAAATTTAAAGATTGCAAAGTATAACGCACAACAGCTTTCTGGACACGTCCGAGCCTACTAATATGACAAGCAAAATATGGTATACAAATAAAGACGGCGTATTCCAACTTTGAACGCCCCAGAACCGTATATAATAACTTTAGATTAAACCCCTTCACCTACTCTGTTGTCTAGTTTTTAACCATCTACCATCAACCCGTTATCCCATTCCTCTTTGGAAGGAAATACTGTGACGAAGGCTTTATTTAAGTGGATATCCTTGGTCTTACAGAAATCCGTTGTCCCAGGAATGCAGGGGAATTTCTCTAAAATTGAAGAGTGCCCTCTCTGGTTAATTATGAGTAGACCGATTTCTCTTAATCTGAGAGCTGCCTTGGCAGCTGTTTGCTTACCGAATTGCTCTATTGGTAATAGGTTAAGCATAATATTTAGTGCCTCTGTGGGTGTAGTCCTAAGGGTCCCGCAGATGCAAAGACTGGCCATACTTTGTACATGTACCTTCGTTTTTTAAATATATAACTTATCTAAAGCCGACCACCCTACTAGTATATCGTATGTTAGGATAGGTCTTACAATTTCTGTGTAAAGCCAATATAGATACAATAGATGGAAAAGACCCCAACTTAGTCCTATTAGCTGTTTACAAGAGTAAAGTGCTATTGTTGCTCTTTTTACTCTATCTTCGACATTTGACTTCCGTCTTAATTTTTTGTCTATTATTAGACCTAAGTAGCGGGCCTCATCACTGAATGACAGTGCCGTTCCACCTAGAGTCGGAGGAGTTAAATTTGGAATTCCATGTTGCCTAGTAAACAAGATAAGTTCAGTTTTGTTAGAGTTGACGCTGAACCCATTTCCTTTTGACCAGTTTTCAACCATCTTTGGTAAATATTGGATGACTTCACAAGGTGTATTGGAAAATTTCCCTCTTACTACCATTGCAACATCATTCGCATATGCTACGACGTGCTGTCCTCTCTCCTCTAGAATCTTTAGCAAGAAGTTTATTGCCAGCACCCAGAGGAGACTCTTTTCCTGATCTTTGAGGCCCCTAGTGTTGCGATCACAAATCTGCTCATGAGCATGTTTTTGATGAACTCAACCAAAGCCCCGAAGATCCTGAAATCAGTCAGTGCCTTTCAGTATAATCTTCAGTGAGACTTTCATTAGCTCGGCCTCAACCCATTTCCATTGGGCCTTGGGGATCATACTTTCAGGATGGTTTTCATCTAGAACTCCTATAATAATGTTGTATTTTGCAACCTTGGCAAATGATTTTCTGGGCGTCACGCCAATAGTTTTGTGCCTTTTTGCGTTTGGCTTAGTTTCTTCCAAGGACCGTTGTCGTTTTGGAGCAGATTGTGCTGGTTTAAAATCGGGGTTGAAGTCTCGAATGATTCCTTTCGCTCTTTCAATCACTTCTTTCAACTCCTGTGACAGTTCGTTTTCCTTTGGCTGGGTTTCGTACACCCTCCTTAAAATGAAGTAATGGTAAAATAAAAATTGTAAACTTGATCTTCAAGTTCAGCGACAGCAAGTTCATAAGAAAATACAAAAGCCACCGTCAGCTAGCATTTCTTCACAAGCAATCGAGTCAGATCTACTTTTCTATAATTATGGACACTTCAGGGATGTAATAGATCATACTATAAGCATGTTTTTTTTTAATTTTTGTCCTTTTATCTGTTATCTGGTTGAACACGCTAATCTCCGAAACCTATGAACAGAATTTGAGGATAATTCTGCTAGTGGGTGAGAATATATTACTATTATTATATTTTCTCGCATCCGGCTCGTGTTCTGAACATATTTGTTTACTTATTCTTATATATTGAACTAGTCAGTATGCCCGACATAGGACATACCAATCTGACACACCAATACCTCCTTATAGATGGTGCCCATCAGCAAAACCGGTTTGTGGTAATACCCAATAAGCTGACCATCTTTTAAATGGATGTCGTACCTTTGAGAGTATCAGGAAGAACAAGTAGAGATCCAACAAATAGTCTGTTTTACTAGCTACTGTCACCAATATAAATTATTTAAAAAATAATAATTTCCGGAAACCCCTAAGACAGCCCTTTTCTTTTTCCCATACAAATATTTCGCATTCGTGTGTGTGCGCGCGTGTTCGCGTTGGAGAATCTAATGCGTTCACACAAAAGTGATAATATCGTGAACCCGACCAAATTGAAAAGTCAAAAAATGTAAGTGCTATAGATTGCATTCATAAATAATAAATAAAAATAGGTAAGTAAATTCTAAGAATAATCATGCAGGGATGAACAAATCCAAACATACTACGTGGGCAAAGAGTAAGGTGAATTTATTTGTCAAACTTCGCGGGATTAGTTAGATTAGTTATTTTTTTCATGAGTTGGCAGCACTGTTAATAACATCTGGGCCAACTTTCATGTGAATGTCATTATCAGTAATATATAATATTTACGCTTGTGTTTACCAAACGGCCAAGAGTGCATTTTTCGACTTTTACAATGTCTGATTTGATTGAGCAGAGAAGTGCCATCAAATTTTGTTTGCGGAATGAAATTTCGGCTGCGGAAACGTTTAGCATGTTGCAGAAGGCATTTGGTGATTCGACCATGTTGCAGAAAAATGTTTATAAGTAGTACAAAGACTTCAAAGAGGGTCGAGAACTTGTTGATGACTTGGAGCGCTCCGGATGACCATCGACGTCAATAAAGTGAAGGAGTTAGTGCTCAAAAATCGTCGGTTGACTTGTTAAGACCTTACTGATATGATCGGAATATCAGAAGGATCTGTGAAAACCTTTTTGAAAGACCATTTGGACCTACAAAAAGTCAAATATCGTTTGGTACCGAAAACTCTCAATTTCTTGGAAAAAAGTCGTCGCGTTGATGTGTGTGAAACAATGCTTTCAGACTATCAGGACAAGTTCAAATGCATCATTACGGGAGATGAGACTTGGGTTTATGCTTACGACCCTGAAACAACCGACCAATCAAGCGAATATCGTGCTAAAGTCGAGGCCAGGTCATGATGACAGTTTTTTTCGATTTTCGTGGTTTGGTGCACTATGAATTCCTTCCACTGGCCAAACCGTTAATAAGGATTATTATTTAAGCGTTATGCGTCGTTTACGTGAAGCAATTCGTCTAAAAAGACCAGAATTATGGGCCAACAACTCTTGGTTTTTGCATCACGATAATGCTCCGTCTCACAATGCACTCGTTCTTAGTTACCATTTCGCCAAAAATTCGACGCATATCGTTCCGCAACCACCGTATTCGCCTGATTTGGCTCCGTGTGACTTCTGGCTATTCCCAAAACTCAAGAGACCACTCCGGGGAACGCGTTTCGAGTCGATTGAAGAGATAAAAGCTGAATCGAAGAACGTGCTGATGGCTATACCGGAAATGGACTATTTGGCATGTTTCGGGAATTGGAAAAATCGTTGGTGTATTTCATCGAGAGGGGATTATTTTGAAGGGGATGAAATTGATTTAGAAGAATAAATAAAGTTTTTTCATTTTACAACCAAATTCACCTTACTTTTTGCCCACAGTAGTATTTTAAGAATAACAAAAGACAAACATTACTAATTAATCTAGAAAACACATGTTTCTCACATGGTCAATTGTATGTTGCCTGTTCCCGTGTTGGAAAACCATCAGATTTGTTTGTATATATATTCACCAGGTAATCAAACAAAAAACATTGTATAGCATAAAGCACTACAATAAAAATAAAACAAATTTTTGTTAATAATTATGATTCACTTGATTTACAATAAAGCGATTACTGAAAATGCTTATATACGTTTTGTTTCATTATTATTTATTATGTCGGTTATTAACACTATGCTAATAATAATAATAAATAAATAATTAATTATCTCTATGGTTTGTCATTGAAGCACCCACTTTATAAATATTTGTCACCTTTAGGTTCCCACTATCCCTTTAGATTATTTTTCAATCAGGTTTGAACCTTAATTTCCCCTCTTAGTTTGAAGCCCTCTGGCAAACATCCCAGTCGGGGTTTTTAGTGGGTCCCAAAAGGGTGACCAAAGTTCATGGAAGCGAAGATACTTAGGTCACCCGAGCTGACCCTTTTCTTTAATTCTATTGAACAGAACCATTACCATGATGATAGGGCGGTGTGTGAGTATCAGCAGAGTAAAAACGTCTTAAGGTCGAAATATTATATAAACTGCCACATTCAAAATCTATTTAACAGAACAAAGTCTGTCGGGTCCGCTAGTACTTCATAAAAAATAATTTGATAACCGGTGCCCCGATTAAGTTCACCCAAATTGTGCGAATTGGTACGAAGTTTAAAGTTACTTCTTTTCAAGGTAATATCTCAGAAGCGGAAGTGCTTATTGCATTTTACATTTTAATTTCCGTTGCGCTGAAGTTATGCAATTACCAAAGATAATATGATACAAAACTCTCAGCAAAGAACACACATGTAAATACAGGAAGGCGCAGTTTCCGGGCCGTTCGATAATACAACTCGGCTAGAAAATTCACTTCCCAAAAACTACTTGGAATCTGAACTGATTATACTTTCGTTGCTCTAAGTCTCGTGAGAACACTGTTGCAATTTGCGGTACTTATTTTATTTTTCCAATGATGCCAATCCATGAAGAAATGCAGGTATGGGCATTCATGGAGGAATTTTTGGGAATTTTTTTTATTAATTAAAACGGGTAAGTATATCAAATTTAAAAAATATAGTTTACAAAGAAGCTTTACAAGTAATCTACTTAATATGACAAATATGTAAAACCGTCTGAGCTGTACCAAACATACATATACACATACATATGTACCCTCTATGCTCCAGTGCATTTCCTTCCGTCTTCTTGTTGGAGTTACCAGATTCTGATATGACAGTCGCAATAAAAAGGTAGTAAAATTTATATACATATGTAGACAAATTATTAACAAATATTTATTTCAAGATTATTACAACCGCTGCATATATGTACATATGTACGGGTATAATTGTATTTTCATATGTATCATGTAATTTTCACTTAATGGGTACAACACAAACTGAAAGACTGCAAAAGGTTACAAAGTTTACCAAGCAGCAATTAAAGCAAAAATACATACATACATAGATGATTTAATAACACAAAAGATAAGATAAATAACAGAAAAAGGTAAAAAATGAGTTCCTGAAATTAGGGTCGCAAAGTTCAATAGCTAAAAAAATATAAAATCAATCGATCAATAATTTGCATACCTATTAAAAAGTATAGTTTAATAAAATCCGTTACCGCAGTCATTTATTCGGATGCCAACGAAAAAATGGCGTGCGAACCAATACACGAATTTTCCATACACGAATCCATTTGCCACATCAAATGAGTTTTTGAACACTTTTCAATTAAATTTTCATTCAACTATTGCACGCAGGCGAGTAAATGACAACGATTTGAGAAGTTACAGGCCAGTGAAAAAACCTTTGCTTACAAAAATGGATTTGGAGGAAAACTCTTATTACTTATTTTTTTATGAGTGGCTTCAATCATACAGAAAATTATTGATATTTCATTTGCAGATTAAACTTTGTCAGAACACATCTAAATTGGACCGATGGTCGAGTGATCCACGAAACTGCAGGAATAGTTTCAAGAATCGACGTGTTAAATTCATTACTAAAACTTAGAATAATACTATTGCTTCTACTTAAAAATCTTAAATTAAATTTTATTTATTATACTTGAATGTGATAAGAAAAAGTGTGTCATTCCAAATGTTTATGAAATTTCTTTTCTACGGACTGTATTCATAACGCACTCTTTTACAACCTTAAGGAATTCTTCACCAAAATGTTTCTCTGGCTTTACGTTGACCACCCGTAATCCATCTTCTCCATACATATTTTATATGTATTTACCTTTACGGAAAAGCGCTATCAACAGAAATTTGATCAATGGGTCACCATCCTTTGTTAGTCATTCCCCTGGCTTATGCTCGCACCGAAACCAGAAATTATTTTTTTCTTAATCATACTTAACAATATTTAATCAACATTTTTGTGAAATTCGATCTCAAATGAAACGTCACGATAATACAACGCATTTCAAATACTTAAAATATTCGACAATAGTGAAGCGAGATAAAAGGGGACGTACAAAATATGTGATCTCCATGGAAGGAATTGTGTAGCAAGACAACGGCTGCCTGCACCTATTAGCATATTTTAATTGCATTATTGTGCAAAAGTTATAAACGTCCTTCGGTTTGGTATAAACCGGTCAAGATGGAAACATTTCGCTCTTTGAAGTCTATTTAAAAGCGCTCTTCTGCGCCCGTAAAATTTCAAATATGCTTCAATTACAACATTTTTTTAAGAAATATCATTTGAGAATAGATCTATGCTCTTTAGTAAATGGTTTTTAATACGAAGAAAAAAATGTTTTCGATTTATCAAAGCTATTATATTAAACTGACTACAGCAATTGAGTAATGGCAATCCTTGTATTTTCGTAATCGTAAATGTGTGTCTACATGTGGTTATGTACATATGTAGATATTAGTAATTACGTACATGTCATATTTTTGTTGCATTTCTGATGTTTTTTTCGAGTTTATGTTGTTATTTCTTTTCTCGCATAGACATGAAAATGGCTAATAATTGACACTTAATTATATATAGTTATGACTTGAGGTCCAGTGCTCTTTTAATTATCCACAATTATCGCAAATTTTTGTTGCTGGAATGTTATGGCAAATAGCTCGAAACCGTAGAAAAATAAACTAGTTTTAAATTTTATTAAACCAACAGACGCCACCAACGTTTATTAAACCGCCTAAAAATGGTGTCGTATACATATACATAAGTACATACAAATAAACGTAAAGGACCATAAGAATTTTTTTATCACCGCACAATGTAAAGTAGTGAGGCATTAGTACTCGTAATATTTTTAGACTTTTTGATAGTAATTATTTTCTATTAATATGCTTCCCAAACTTCTTTATTCAAATTTGTTTACTTGAATGAATGAATTTTTCTTATAACGAACTAAAAGTGTGCTTTTATATATCAATACATTTATATGATTTTGCATGGCACAAGGCTACTCGAAGATTTCTAATTACCTGCAAAGAGGCGGCTGCTATTACTTTTATTATTCATATAGCATTTGGGCATCGCGCCTGTTACCATCCTAATGACCACCGTCGCCTTATATACTATGTTTGTAATATACTAAGAGGGCGAATTGGTGGAAAAAGAAGTGAGAAAATGGTTTAGAAAATTACATGCCATACGAGTACCTCGAAAACTGACAAATCCGATTCAAATTTTTATTTTCCGACCCAACGCTTACTGTTTTGCAGATTAGGACAAGAAGTCCGAATTAATTTTAATCAGATCCAACTCGTATAATAGTTCTGCTTTTTGAAAGTTATTATATATATACTATATATATAATTGGCGGGTACTCCCTTTTAGGGTGTTTGGCCGAGCTCCTCCTCCTATTTGTGATGTGCGCCTTGATGTTGTTCCACAAATGGAGGGACCTACAGTTTCAAGCCGACTCCGAACGGCAGATATTTTTATGAGGAGCTTTTTCATGGCAAAAATACACTCGAAGGTTTGCCATTGCCTGCCGAGGGGCGACCGCTATTAGAAATACGTTTTTCTTAATTTTGGTGTTTCACCGAGATTCGAACCTACGTCTTCGGAATGATGATCATGCACCAACCCATTCGGCTACGGTTCGCGTAGGTATCAACCTTTCGTTGAAAGCATCCAAAAGTCGATGCAAAACAGTAGCGTCTCCAAAGCGGAATGCTCGAAGTACAATCAATTTGACAAAATCCAAAGACAATTTAGAAAATTTGTCACAAATGCTTTGGGAACTGCCAGCTTAAAAACACAGTACAGGACAGATAACAGGAGCTCTCAATAAGCCTTTCCCTTCCTATCACCAAGATTTTGGAAGAAAATATTCTAAAGGTAGCTGAGCGTAATAATTCATAAAAGCAAAACGTTGAAAAGAAAAAACGACTTCAAAGTTTTCAAGTAAAAGTAATGCCATATTTTGATCTAATGAGATACTGTTAATAACATACATATGTATATGGTATACGGTAAGCATAACGCATTGACACAGCATTAAAGAAGAGTTTGCGGTAATGTCTGCAAACAAATTTTTTGGATTATGACAGTAATGGTGTAAATGTGGAATATATTCCGACGCAATTCAGAAATATATAGTAAGTAATTAAGGCCGCAATTGAACTTACCATACTTACCATAGAACAGCTTAATCAACAAATTCTGCAATTAGTACTAAATCAGCCAGATTCTTCATTCAACGCTGTTAAGTACATATGTTCAATGAGACGGTCAAAGCCTGTTCAATAAGAAACATAAAATGAAAAAAAAATCAAGGAAAATTGGTAGTTATTAAATTTGAACAAATTTTTAATAAGAATAATAATCCATTTCTTATGAAAATTGTAACATGACTACCATCAAAACAAAAAAGGGAGAGGCTGGAGCTATTAAACAATCTTTTAAGGATATTTTCCTCCTCCTATTTGTGGTGTACGACTTGATGTTGTTTCACAGTTTCAAGCCGACTCCGAACGGCAGATATTTTTAGGAGGAGCTTTTTCATGGCAGAAATACACTCGGAGGTTTGCCATTGCCTGTCGAGGGGTGACCGCTATTAGAAATATGTTTTTCTTAATTTTGGTGTTTCACCGAGACTCGAACCTACGTTCTCTCTGTGAATTCCGAATGGTAGTCACGCACCAACTCATTCGGCTACGGCGGCCGCTACAATCAGCTGTCAAATGGTAAATGTTAATTCAGTGTGCTTAATAGAGTGTGTGTGAACATCAAAGTCAATAACACAATTTAAAATTTGTCTGCCTCAATTAAGGTGCATGTCTGAATATAGTAAGATTTCATAATTCTCTTATATTAAGCACGGAAACGAGTTTCCGATGTTTTTTTACTGTTATACCTTGATGTAAATTTGTGGAATATGGACATATCAAGGGATTCTTCTAATAGAATTTTAGATCGATGTCTTGCGGACGCTCCTGTTTTATTCACAGTCGGGTGTACGGTATAAATATATGCATGTATGCACATGTACAGCACATACTTTGGTATGCGCATATTAAAATAAATTACAATGTATAAATAAAGGGGCTTCAATTGTTTCGACGCTCCATACGCACGACTGAAATTTACATGACGTCCAAAAGCTAATATATGTATATTTCATGAAGTAGTGTTTTTAAGTTAAACAAAAACATACAAACATACATATAAAAAATGGACTTACACTCAGCAACACTCACACACTAACGCAAAATATGTTGAGTGATTTCGAACTTTCTAAAATGTAGTGCACCCAATTTCTAATATTTATATATAAAGATACAAAAAAAATATTCCAAAACAAAAAAACAGCCGAAACATTTTTTTGTTTTTGCGATAGTCCGTGTCGACAAGTCAACCTAAAAATTAAAAAAGTTGATTCTGTAGTATCCATGCTGATGAACTCTTTTCAAGATTTAAAACGCATAAAAGGGAGCAAACGAGCATAGTCCAATTAATCCTTTCAAAAGCTTTATTACTGAAAGTTTCTAGTATTTGAACAATCAAAGTGTATATGCGAGTAAAATTAGGGGATTCGAAAAACAAGTATAAGTATATTAGTAGGTACATTGAATGTAACAATAGTCGACACTCAACTAAGCGCCCGTTGCTGCCTCGTATTGATTATCGCCAATTAATTGCTATAAGAGAAGACAACTCCTTCTTCACTTTTCAAGCCTTCCTACCCTTTTGTCACCATTAACAGCTGCCGCATCGAGTACAGGACGACATGCTCTATTAAAGGGGCCGCTGAATCTTTATTGACTGAACTTCAATACTATTACCATAGATTAAAATTAAAATAAATGAAAAATAAATTAAATAAATTTTGGTTCTGTACGGATATAAAATGTTTTCCAGCTCAATTTAAAACTTCGTTCTAACAAAATTAAAGAAATATTTAGGTATTATCTTTACTGAACTACAAGGTATCCAAACATGTTGGGCCTTGTGGTTCGAGTTCTCTTTGGAAGAAGCCCGCCCTTTTTGAGGCGGAGCTTACTGAATTGAATTTGTAGTATTGTAGTGTAAGTTTTCAATTTTCCATTTCATTGAGAGGAGCGGACATGTACCAGGTGAATGACAAAGCGCAATTGCTGCATACTTACAGGCGATGACGAAAAAAAAGCAACTAAATTAAATAGCTGCTTACACAAAAACTTCGTTATGCGCACCATTTAAATCTGAAGCTTGCTGATTCTAAAACCGCTATCAATGCAACTGGGCTTAAATATATTAATAATCCTCGAATCAACTAAATATTTATGATACGTGCTCAAGGTCGATCACCTTAAATACAAAAGGGTCACAACTCAAAATTTTCCACACTCGAGCTTGACTTGTTTACAGTAGCACAGAAAACAAACTATGTGACATATCACGCTGAAATTTGCCATGTTAGCTTATAACAGTCCTACCAAAAAACAAAAAATTTATTTTTGCCATATGCCATCCGCGGACCGTTTTATTGATAACGTCTCGTTCATATTTGAGCTTCTGCTCGTTTTGAGTTGTGACCCTTTTGTATTTAGGGTGCGATATGTACTTTGCCTTGCGGTGTTTTATTAGGCTTCTGCGCATTGGGTAAAAAAGTAGAAAGACATTTCGCTAATGTTAAATATGGAGCCTCTTAATGATTTTACTTCTGAATTCTTGCCTGCGCTCATACCTTCGTTTTTAGATAATCTTTCAGCATTTCGAACGTTAGATGTATCTAATATTATAAATATCTTATGGCTTTGATTATAGATTATAGAGCCTTGTATAAATATTTATCCTGCTGTCTCTAGGCAAATGGTTTTAAATGAATTTCCATAAGCACTTTTCTGAATCCTTTGAATTAAAAATGAAGAAAAACTATTTTAAGTTATTCCGACTGACACCATATCAATGTTATAGTCATACGTTTTATTAGTTATAAGTACCCATTGTCTTTTAAAATAAAAATAATAAGAACTAATTAACTTAAATAGGCTATCAACAGAAAGTTTTCTTCGGGAGAAGAGTGACGATTCCTTCTTTCAACTCGGATGGTATCTTTTCTGAGCCCCAAATGCTATTTAGTAGGGGCAACAGAATACGAGCGCTCAGCTTGGGGTCAGCTTTAAGTAATTCCGGGTTGATGTTGTCAGGCCCAGTCCCTTTGTTATTTTTTAGTGTCTTGATCGCGCTTATTATCTCAGGCTCATCCGGTCATGTGGTGCAAATATCACGCCGAACTATGTGGCGCTGGCAGCTACAGGGCTGCACTGGCTGTGCGGATGGCGCTGACAGTAATTTCTTATAATAGCGCTCCCAGATGAGGACTTGCTGGTCCTTTGACGTTGTTAATACACCGTTCTCGTCTTTAAGCGAATCGGGGTTTTAAAAGCGGTGTTTGTAAGTTGTCGTAACGTGCGGTATAGGTCTCGGGTGCGATGCGTTTCCGCGGCTGCTTGCGCCGTAGTTCCTCTTATCCTCTCTAGCAATCCTCTTTATCTGCCTATCGACGGCGCTGTACCGTTACTGGAGAGCTGCCTTGCATTGTCTGGTCTTCGCGCAGTTTACCTGATTTTTTACCTTACGGCGGTCGTTTATTAGGTCCCATGTTGGTTCCGATATCCAGCACTTTCGTTTATTCAGCTTGGGTTCCGATGTGATTTTCAACAAATACTTGTTTTATCTGCTGGCAGTGGTGGTCGCTTGCTACATCGGCTCCACGCTTATTGCGGTCGTCCAGGAGAGATCCACTCCACTTATTGCTAATGGCCATCGATAAAATACAGACAAACATTCATTTTTATATGCAAGAAGATATTTCATTGTACAAAAAAACCCTATAAATCAGACTTCCAAACTTTATATAAAATTCTTAGCAAATTTCAAAACAATTGTCATCAAAATTTTAAATTTCGGTATCAGAATCTTTAGGAAATTTCTGAATACACAATTACATTAATATTTATAAGTATGATTGTCGCTTACATGCTTTGTTGGTTGTTTGACCGAGCATCTCCTCCTATTTGTAATGTGTGTTTTGATGACTTTCTACAATGCGAGGGACCTACAGTTCTATGTCGCCAGAATGGAAGAATAACTTTCGGAGATTCCCCAATGCTTGCGACCACTAATAAAAAAAACCGTTTCTATCAAAGTTTAGTAAATTTCGTACAAAGTTTAGCAGCTTGGATTTTTAAGGTTCGTTATACAATAACTTGTATATAATACGGCGACCACCGTAGCCGAATGGAATTCAGAGAGGAATGTAGGTTCGAATCTCGGTGAAAGACCAAAATGAAGAAATGAAGTCTTTTCTAATAGTGGTCGCCCATCGGCAGTCAATGGCAAGCCTCCGAGTGTATTTCAGCCATGAAAAAGCTTCTCATAAAAAATATCTGCCGTTCGGAGTCGGCTAGAAACTGTAGGTCCCTCCATTTGTGGAACAACATCAAGACGCGCAGCACAAATAGGAGGAGGAGCTCGGCCAAACGCCCAAAAAGGGTGTACGCCAACTATATACATATATATATCTAATATTTATAAAACATTAAGGAAAAAATTGGCATGAAAAATATTGCGAATATTGTAAGAAGATTCAGTGAGTTAATTATGTACTATCAATATACTAAAATATTTGAATAATAGAAATCCCTATGGGGGGCGGGGGGGGGGGCAATAACAAATAAAGAATAAACAATTTCACTTTATTGCCAATACACAATACAACTACTTATTAACTTAAAAAAAAAGGCTTGATAACGAAAATAATGTACAATATGAACCAGCTAACCGATTTACCTATAATACCTTAATGGAAAGTTGTTGTATCATTAGATTAACAGGAAAAATTATTAATTGGCATTTTTTAATGGAGTATTTAACAATTTTCGAAAATAAATTTGATACCCAATTATAAATATCATTATCTAATTCCAGATTATTGGAAAAAAGCAGCTGCTAGTGCGACCGGATGGTAGTTTTGCGAAGGATCGCACTATTTCTGGTTCGTCGGAAGCATCTTTAGTTGCGGGAGCTTCATCTCCTCCGCTTGCTTCACAGCATGCCGATGTAATTAACAACAATACCAGCATTAGTAATACCAACACAATTGGGAAAAATGTTTACAACAGCCCAAACACAACTCTACTAATTACTAACAATAGTACCGCGATCACAAATGGATCAACAACGGCTGGCACCAGTTTGGCGGCAGTATCCATTACTGCATCTTCTACTGCGACTGCTACACCAACTCTTGAAGCAATTGAATTACCTATAGCCGTAGCCCAGGCGACGGGAAAACCGCTTCAAGAAGCCATCGACGAGGTAAATAAAGTAATTATGAAAACTATGTACCTACTTGTAAAGGGTTTTTAAATATGAACTACCTAATGTTCATATGTATTTTTATACACCCGGCAGCTGCAGATATTTTGCGTTATTTTAAACCAAATAAATCAAAGTTTAAAATTGAAATATTTAAAGTTTTGATAAAAATATGTTTTTTTTTGTTTAATTAATGCTTATTTAAGTGCCGATTATAACGCGCAATGATTTACACTTGCTTCATCGTTGGCTGTTTGTTTAGCTTGCGTCCAGATGAGATTTTTGCTGGATAATTCCTCGTAAAGGCTGCGTCTGCAGGGTTCTCTGGGCCGTCCGGTGCGTCTGCAATCTTGAGGGTTTCACTTAAGGCAAAGAATGTCCGACATCAAAAATCTGCAATAACAACAGACAGCCACAAGATTCGCCACTCAACTCTCACTCCTGCTCTCAGAGAGTACTAGCCAACAGTCCGGTAAATCGCTCATTACGTACCGCCACCGAACAAAAAATCGGATTTCGCCGAACCCGAAAAAACAGTTAGTACGATGAGGAATGTCATGCTGTCACAGAAAGAAAGAGCCACGCTGCGATCGGACGCAACGCGATACCATGTGGGATCGCTACCGAGAGCTACAAAAGGAAGAGAAACATATTACAAAAAAGAAAAGAGGAGAAGCCGAAATATGTGAGTGCGAGGAGCTTGAGGAACAACGTCCGCAAATTCTACCAGAAAATTCGGCGGCATTAAGAAGGTTTTAGGACCGGGGCGCTTTCCTGTAAGAACAAATATGGCGATCTGGTGACTGACATCGAGAGCATACTTAAATTATGGAGGGAACACTTCCCAATCTTGTGAAACAGTGACAGCTGCGCATGTACATATATCTCGACACCCCAATCGTTTACGACGGAATTGTCGATCCGCTACCCGAAAGCATGCCTGCCGAATGGAATTTAAGTTTGCTCTGCCTAATCTGTAAGAAGGGTGATCCTGCAATCTGTGAATGTTATCACGGGACTAGTTTTCTAAATATCGTTTATAAGATTCTAGCGAACGTATTGTGTGAAAGGCTGAAGCCCACCATCAACCAACTGATTGGACCTTATCAGTGTGTTCTTAGACCTGGAGAGTCCACCATCGACCAGACATTCACAATACGCCAAGTCTTGGAAAAGACCATGAAAGGATGACTCGCTGCCGTGTGATTTCTTTAACCTGATATTGGAAAAGATTGTGCGAGTCGCAGAACTTAATCACTCAGGCACAAGTTTTTATAAGAGCGTACAATTGTTGGCGTATGCCGATGATACCTACTGACATCATCGGTCTTAACAAGCGCGCTGTTAGCTCTGACTTTTCCAAACTGGTGGTGAACGAGGACAAAACGAAATACCTCCTGCCATCAAACAAGCAGTTATTTAAGAACCAGCATTAATACCAATAATAATGTCAGCCTTAAAATCCAACGAAGAATCTCTCAGAAGCGTGGACAATGGCAACATCCGATAAGGCTGCGCTTGGAGTGTTTGAGAGAAAGATTCTGCGGGAGATTTTTGGACCTTGCACGTTGGCAACGGCGAATATAGGCGGCGATGATGAATGAGATTTACAACGACATAGACATAGCGCGGCCAATAAAGATCCAATCTTGTAACAAATCGGATGGGCACTTTTATCTTTCCCAGATAGCCTTAAAAGAAGAAGTGTTAGAAGATTTGCACTTGCAATCGCATGTGCTCTAAGCATTTCTGCCGCTACACCATCGATACCTGGAGCTTTGTTTGCTTTCAGAAATTTTGTTGCTGCTACTATTTCCCCAATATCAGGCACCTCTGATTTTATTAAAGCGTCTTAGTCCGACTAATCCGTCGGTATCCTCAGGTGCGCCTTCACTTAGTTTTGCCACAAGCTCCAAAATTTCTTGTTCAAACCATCTTTTAAGTTGCTCTTTTGGAGCAGTCAACAAAACTCCGCTTAGATTTCCTATTGGTGACCTCTCTGGTGTTTTTCTGTCTGCTAGCTTTCACGGGCAGTCGTATAGAGCTTTAAGGTTTTCTGATGTTGTTAGTTACTTAGTTGTTTTACCAAAGTGATAAGAGCGGTTTACTGCTTCGCGCCTTCCATTACTTTATGTTTTGTTCTGATCGTAGACTTAGCAGGTTTCCTTTCGTTGATTTTGTTCCAAGTTAATAAAAATTCTGACTTAGTGGTCGAAACTTTAAACCATTTTCGGTCGTACGAGTCGTCCTACCACCCGAGCGTGAATACTTTATTTTATTGCCACCACTACATAGTGAGGTGAACTCCAGAAATGAAACCTTTTTGATTTGAAGCATTAAAACTTCTCCAAATTTGCCTTGCAAAAGTGATGGCATGACTCTTTTGAAACACCCTATATATATGTATATATTTCGATATATTTTTGAACTGCATTAAACAAACTGAAATTGTTACATAAAAGTGATTATATTTTATCTCAATAATTATTATTGTTTGTTTAAAATAATTCCACTTAAAAAATGCGATCAGTCGGTTACAACTGTGCATAGATACTTTCATATCCTTTGTTTGTATATGATAGGAAGGCTTTTGCAACTACATGCTGAGCGTTAAGACTAAAGGTGCTGGCCCAATGCAGGCTGGCTTGAAGTTTCAAATAGTTCAAAGTTCTATTTGCAGCGCTCTTGACATTAGGAATTGAACAGCCATGTCTTTCATTTGACGATCTAAATATAACTCGCGCACCCAAAACTTTTGTCGTTGGCGTGATTGGCGTCTTATCTTGTACATTTTCACTATTAAAAGAAAAAATCGCAATATAAAGGGTTTTTCAATAACAGGTGTTATTTTGAATAGGATTGCGCTATTTTATGTGGCCGGAATTGCGGAAATGCGGCGCTACGTGCCACACAAGCAACGAAACCATTGATCTTTTACGGGAAACATTTCCGAACCGTGTTATCTCTCGAAGAGGTGGCCACCGAGATCTTGTGATTTAACACCTTGTGACCTTTTTGCTTAGGGCCACGTGAAACAGAAGGTCTACGCCAACAGCCCAGGGTCGATTCAAGACCTCAAAGATTGAAGTCGTAAGGCTATCGAGGACATAGGGCAGCCACTTTGCAATTCGGTTATGGAAAATTTCATGAAAGGGATATTGTCCCGTGGTCATGGTGGTCATTTGCCTGATGTTATTTTCTACTATTAACGGCATACCTTCCTCTTTATAATAAAATAAACATCCGATCATTTATATTAAAAAATAACATATTTCTTTGAATATCAATATAACACCTCTTATTGGAAAACCCTTTATTTTCACAGCTTCTACTTAATATCATGATTCAAAAGTTTATTATGTATTATTGAATATGGCTAACATCTATTTCCTTTTACGAATCATCTGATTGTTATGACAGCGTTTGAAGCGCCCATTTGGCCATAAAAGTTTTCACAGGAAAGCAGAGCAAGAAGAGTAAGTAAATCCAGCCTGCATTGGGCCAGCACCTTAACGTATTCACATTAAGAACTGTATCACGGCAAAAGGTGTTTGGGATATTTTTGATGCATGCCGCATAAAGGGTGATCAATTTAGAGGTATCGGATTTTAAATTGAAATAAAACAACGAAAATTTGAATTGATTGAGCAATCTTATGATTTTTGTGTATAACTATTCAAGACATTTATAATCCTATGTTGAAATGTTGGTTGCAACTGTGCCGTAATTTAGCCACTCGTAAACACTACGGCTTCCAATGGTTTAATCGGAGCTGGTTTATCCACAAAGCATTCAGACTTGACATACACCCATTACCATTACAAATAAAAGTCCAAAGGTTAGATATCACTCACGATTTTGATGGCTAATCCACTGGTCCGAGATCAGAGATAAATTTCTCACCGAAACGACGAGGAAGTAAATTCTTGTTTCACGGGCTGTATGGCAAGTAAGATCGTCTTATTGAACCCAAATGTTGTGGAGATCACGGGCTTCCTTTTCCGTCGTCCATAACGCGTTTGGTGCGATAGTATTCGCCAATCACTGTTACATCGCCTTTGAATATGGACCGATGATTCCTCCAGCAGGTTGCCCCAAACGGTTGTTTTCAATGGTTCTAATAGCTGTTCTTGAATGGCTTCGGGTTGCTCTTCAGCCCAAATACGGCAATTTTGCTTTTGACAAAGCCATTAAGCCAAAAATGGGACTCGTCACTGAAAAGTTATTTATATATTAAGTTGGCCTGAGCGCGCCATGAACACTTTTCACAGAGCGTCGATTTTTGTAATGCAATGTAAGATTTGTAACGGAAGTAAGGAGTAAGACTTATGACCATAATGAAATGTGAAATGTGTTTATTCTTAATATGTTTTTTTTTACTTTTTGTTGACAATTCAACTAGTTCACATAAACAACGAATAGTACAATTTTGGTAACATAAAAGAATTTTGTGAAGAGATTTTCATAGTTCCTTCCTTAAGTTAACAGCCATCATGCCAAATCAAATGTTTTGATTCGATGGAGTCGTCGGGTTAGGCCTGAGGTGTTGACGAGTTTGCTAGCTTCCTCATTTACGTGCCTTTGAATCCTAAGGGAGTGGGCTTCTGCGGCACCTAACAGATTATTGGACATTGATTCACTTTTTTGTTGGTGAAGTTTACATGAACTGACTTTGTATTGTTCAATTTTATGCTCCAAGTCTTCGTCCTTTCTTCAATAGCATTTGTTGCAATTTGAAGTTTGGCTGCAGCTTCTTCAGCAAGGCAGCTTCAGCTGCGATGAAATGAACAAATCGAAATGAGTATTTAAAAAAAAAATCACCGAAAAGTTAGACTTCATGATGAAGTAAAATATTTATTTTAAAGGAAGTGGATATGATATTTCATTAAATTTTTAATGCCATAAATAATGGTAATTTGTATACCAAGACTCATGTTCGAACCTATCCTCACATTGATTTTTATTGGGAACTGAATTTTTATAAGATTATAACGAAACTTGAAATAAATACGTGAGATTTTATATTGTATCTTTTATGTTGACATAGAGAGTTCTTATCAAATTCTTAGATTAGATTAAATTTAAATATTTGTTTCTAATCGTAGCTACGTCTGCATTTCTTGCTGTAGTCGATTTGTGCTTGTATGGTAGGGCTAATTTTGAATTACAAGCAATTAGTTGGCCGATATGGGCATACTTAATTATATATGTACATGCATACATACTAAATACACATATGTAAATCAAACATTTTATGTTTCACAAATCTTATACAAGTATACTCTCTTATTATTTAATAGTTTGATGAATATTTACGCTCTCTAACACTAAATGTCGATGACGTCGATAACATCAAAATTATTACCGATGGGCAGCTACCGTTGCGCCAATGCCTGCATCGAGAGGCATGTGCCAAAGACATCAGGCTTCCACAGTACTATAACCGTTTCTGTGATCTCCGTAAAGAATTTCTGAGATACAAGTCCGGCGATTTATCACGCGCTCTGGTCCCCGTAAAAGACATAAAGAAAATACTCCAAATACCGACTGTTCCAGCGCCACAAAGTATCGGCGAAATGATGAAAGGTTAGTGCTACATAAACAAATACGTATAAAGGGGTTTCCAATAGGGATGGGCCGACATTGACAAGCTGTCTCTGTCATGGTGTTTTCGGCGTTGCGTGCAGTGAAAGAACAAGGCACATTTTTAGATGTACATATGTCTACATTAACAAACGCAAGTATATGGGACGATCCAATGCATTCACAATAAATTTGATGCAGTTCTTGGAACAGCGGAGGCATTCGCACGTACTTCTTCGAATACAGCATTGTCAAGACAATCATTGTCAACAAAGAGCGCTAAGATCTATCATAATAGACTTATCTTGGCTTAAATTAAACGATGCCGACTTTGACAACATTTGGTTCCAATGAGCAATAAGATATCAAAAATCAATACAAAGCTTTAAAAATCTGCTAATTTTCAAACGCCTTTTTTATTTATTAAGCATTTAACAGCTAATTGGTTAACAAAAAAAAAAACTAATAGACATTTAAATAATGTAGTAAGTGTATTATCAATATAACAATTCATTAGTGTAAAGCAAAGCAAAGTTACTACACACATATGTATGTATATGCATATACTAAATTTCATATACTATAACACAACAAAAGTTAAAGTATAATAGTAATATTTTTACCCTAAGCTATGATCAGTGCGAAAACTGTGAGTGTATGCAAATTGAAAGCATTTTTGAACATGCAGACCTCAAATCAGCATAATTAATGCCAGTACACACACGCATATTTATTAATTTTATTAAAGTAAGTTTTGCATGGATCCTTAAAAATCAGTACAATAAAAAATCAGCACACGCACTGATTAAATCACTTTAGGTTCGATGTACATTTCGTATGAATGATTTGAGGATCTGGTATGGAAATGTCCTCAACAGGTTTCTTGTATAGTTTTCTAAAGTCTAACAATTTGTTCGCTCAAAGTCAACATATCGCAGATCATTGCTCAAATTCCACAGCGAATCTACTCAGCATAGTCCTTGAAAATTGAAACTCTTAAATCGGTGACACTGTGCGAAGTCGTTGTTGTCGAAGTTGTTTTATTATATTTAAACATTAACCCACACTTATTGGAAAACCACTAACTTATTTACGTATTGTGCGTTTATTATTAGTATAATACTATAGTCTATAATAAATTCTAGTACTTATATTAATTCGAATGGTTTACAGAATTGAATATTTCCAGTAGCGAAGAGCAGGAGTTTTATATTAAAGAATCTCGCGATATGGTCTCAGTGATACAAGTTTTGCTCAAAAACGGTACGTAAAATTTTATATTCCATGCTGCCTGTTTTAAGGAATAATTTCTTTTTCAGGTCATAATTTTACAACAAACGAAGTTGTTACTCTGGTTCTTGAACCAGGAATTTGGTAAGTTTACATACCTACTTGCAAATGTGCATACTAAAACATCAACTTAATTTGGGCATCGGTTTCCTCATATACCATAGTACTAAACATTTTCGTTTCGTAATTTTTTTTCCAAAGTACTACTGCCGGCTTGAAATATGGCTCTACCGTAAAATACTTGTGCTGCGGAGATATGCGCCGATTTAGAAAAATTATTAAATAAAAATTAAGAAATTTCTGATTGCTAGTTTGGGGTACAAATTTTATAAGAGAGAGATGAATTGAATTGAAGTTGATGTATTAAAGGAATATTTAAAATTTAAGTTCATGCTTTTCTGAAGTAAATAAGTAAATATTTGTTGTATTTTGAAGCTTTGTAAATATTAAATTTCTCATACATATCAACGTACATATATATATGGGGCATTCTTCGCCAACCGGACACCCCCATCTGCCCACAACAGTTTTTATAAAAAAATTTTTCCCTATGCCGAAATAAAAGCTTATGTCATGTACTTTAATTTGTCATGTGGCACTTTTTAAATATTCAAGATGGGCCTACTTTTCTAAAGGGATTAATGCATCGATCTCTTCTCGATTTTCCCCGACATTTTTTAGGCGATAATAGTTCTGAAAAGAACTGTTTGACAGGTATTAGATATTAATTTATTCTTTCAGAATTTTTTATAATAATCTCCAGACAGTTTAACGATTTAGACATATACAGAACTTGTGCTGTCAATAAAACTGTTAAACAATGTTTTACGAAGTTTAGCGATATCGACAACAGATGCTATAATAGTTCTAAAAAGAACTGTTTGACAGATTTATTTTTAATAGTTTATTCGTTTAGACTTTTCTATAATTTGTTCAAATTATTTCTGTACCGTTTGACATGTGAAATACATCAAGAACTAGTGCTGTTAATGAAACAGTCGAACGTTGCACCAGAATCTCTCTCTCTACTTTTCTTAACAAACTACTTCATTTTTTTTGGTGTTTTCCAACATATTTGTCAATATTCGTCGTCCATCTTGAATATTTAAAAAGTGCCACATGACAAATTAAAGTACATGACATAAGCTTTTATTTCGGAATAGGGAAAAATTTTTTTTATAAAAACTGTTGTGGGCAGATGGGGGTGCCCGGTTGGCGCAGAATGCCCCATATATATGTATATTTAAAATTTAATATTAATATGAAGAGACCCTCTAACCATTGGGAAATCTGTAATAGGATTTTCAATAACAACAAATTTCGTTTAAATTGAGTGAACTTTTTTTATTCGTTTACATGAAGTATTTTTGTTTGATAAAAATACTATGAATATTAGAGGGACAAATGGCTTCAATCTCTATGTAATAGAAACATACATATAGTTATAATTATAAAAAAAGTGTAGTAATCCATAGCCTGAAGAAAGTGCCATTCTGCTGGGCATGAAAATCTATTGGCAAATTGGCACAATAATCTCCCGAGGCGTGAGAAAAGTTAGAACAACTGGAGCTACCATTTTAATTAAAGACATACAAAATTATAATGAAATATTCAACCAAACAAAATAAAGTCTCTACTTTAGGATGTATCACTCTGCTTACAAAAAAATATCGATAGTGTTTATCGATCGGAATTAATTTTAAGGCTTTCTCCAAAATATTTCGAAAGATTCACATGAGCTGTATCGATTTGAAAGTGCCTCAAAAGCCTCATTATTAAGACTTCGTTGATAGAATTTTTAATATTTTTATGCAGACCTTTTGTAAAAACAAAAAACAACTCCACTTTTGGAGGTATTTTTATCTCAGTCTAGCGCACGTAAATCTCTATATATTTCCGAAAACCTTATGTGGAAATCTTGTAAGGTAACTTTTTTTGGCGAGGAATTCTTAGTTAGGTACATATGAATTTATTCATTGATTAAAGTAAAAGGTAGTTGTTCCTTCAAAAATCACTGTGTACTATTCATTTCATTTAATTCAGTTTTATTGTATTATTATACAAGTATTGTAAATATAATATAACAAGTATTGTAAAATGAATTATGGGAGAGACATCGCTTAATTTCTTTGCACAAAGAAGCATTCCTCGTGGTGTATTAAGTTAGATTGTGGTGGATATTGTCGAAAAAGTGATCATCTGTTGCGATAAACTAGGTTGGTGTTTTCACAGTTCCTTATTTCTTTACCAATTCAAGTTTCTACCTACGTTATTCCATAAAACTATCGCGTTGTACACTTTTATTTCTTCCGCAAATGCTACGCATTATGTGAGATATAATATGCAACTGAAAGGTTACCTGTAATTTTTTAATAGTAATATACGGTTATTAATTTATTGTCGAAAATAATTTTCGATTAGTTTTACAGTTTTGAAGATGGGGGTTTTTATAAGTTTAAAACATACCAATTAAGGCTTAACGGTTTTTTAATATTGTGTACTTTTAGTTAAAAAAACACATATTTTTTGGTTAAAAATTTTATATATATTTTTTTAAGTGATTTTGTTGTTGAAAAATACACTTATACATGCCACTATTATCACCGTTTCATTTAGTTTTGAGTGATATTGCTGTACTGTATTTGGAAACTTTATTTATATGCTTATTTTAAAATGTCTAATACGCCCCAACACGCTTAATATATTTACTGACGGCTCGAAAATGATGAACGGAGTAGGTGTAGGGGTTTATTGCGCAGAGCTGGACATCAGGCGGCGAATTAAGATCCGTGACCATTGCAGTATTTTTCGAGCAGAAGTCGTTGCGGTAGGAAAGGCTGTAAAATAGCACCAGCAAAGACATCGAGCAATTCCAACATAAATTTATACATTGACAGTCAAGCGGCAATAAAGGCAATAAACTCATATGAAATTTCATCTAAAAATGTTCTTAGGACCAGGGAAGCCATAGAGAGACTAGCCGCATACAGACGGTTACACATCTATTGGGTACCCGGACATAAGGGCATTGTAGGAAACAAAAGCGCTGTTTACATACAATTCGAACAAGAAAACGACATACTGAAACCTTTAAATAAGGTATACAATGTCCTCGCTACGGACATTAAAACACGGATAGACAGGAGGTGGAATAATTTAGTCACTTGTAAAACCGCGAAAATCATGTGTACACAGAATGCAGATAAATTCGCCAAATTCGTACTAGCCCTGTCTAGAAAGTAATGCAGAGCTATCGTAGGTATACTGACAGGCCACAATTGCAAACAACGATAGCTGCAGATTTTGCAATGAACTAGAAGAGAGGGAAATTCTTGAAGGCCTTCTATGTTCTTGCCCTGCATCAGCTAGAACCTGACTGAAATGCTTAGGAGCTCTATAATATGAGAGGTTAGAATGTCTGTCGGGGTTAGAGCTTCAGAGCTTACTTAGATTCATAAAAGACGCAGGCTTATTACAAGGAGACTACTACAAGGAAACGTAAGGGTCAATGTCCATCTGGTACCACTAAGGACCAATAGGTTTATGTGATGGCTTTCAGCCAGCCAGGCCAACCTAAACTAACCTTAAAAAATCTGGGTTTACTAGTAAATATTTTTGGTGTTTTTTCAAAATAATTTTGTTTGAAAATACTTCAGTAACTGGAAGATGTTCAAGCTCTTTTATTCAGCTTCCTTTTACCAGCGACCTATTGCACTTTATTCATTATTTTTAAATCAATTTCAAATACTTGTTACATGGTATGCTGTTTTGTTTGCTGCTTGGACATTTTTATTTGCCGAAATGAATAAATAGTAATTACATTCAATATTTAAATTTAACAAATTATTCCCATTTCTTGTTTATTTTATTGTTTGAATGAACCTTTGAAATGAAACCTTGGGCTCCGCAATTATATTCAGTCATATTATTATTATTATATAATATTATCAAAGTTTCACGTTGTAGATAAAAATTGTAGATTTAGTTTTAAAAGTTTCATGGAGTTTGAGGAAATAAGGCATTTTGCATTTTTAGTTCATACTAATGACATTTTCAAGTCAGCAAACACTAATTTTGTTTTCATAATAATACTATTGGCATCAAATATTTACTTCTGGGCGTTTGCAATGCCAATGTTAATACATACAGCTAAATTCTTGCAACCGTTGCACAAATCAAATATAAAAAGTAAATTGTGCTCAACTCAATCTTTTGTGTATGTAAACAACTCAATTCTCTCTCAATGCTCAAACATTTCTCCAAGCTTCATACTGTGTAACTAGAAATCGAAGTGTCCGAAAATTTAAAAGTAGTCGCAGTTTTAATCCAGACGTGATAAGGTAGACGCGTTGCTCGACGGTCGACTCAAAGTGATCCCATTGTCTAATCTGATCCGATACACTCGAAGGTCTTATACAGTGAACTCTCCGTGCGTTTTGTAGATCGCTACATATACTCGTACGTACATATTCCATGTATATATACATATGTTGTCGCTTTGTAACGTACATAGTTCTTCGGTTGAACTGATCGATCGCAGCAGAAAATGCAAATATATGGAAAACAAAAATAAGTAGTGAAATATAAAATCAGATTACCAGATTTCAAAAAGAAACAACAAAAAAAAAATGAAAAAGAAAACACGTTTGCATGAATTGCTCAAATACATACAAAAAAAAATTGATCAAGATTCGATGTATTTATTATTTTGACGGCAGATGAGAACAGCCAAGGTGTTACAATTATGTATCAAACAACATCGAACATCCTCAAATGTAGAGCGTTGCATGTGCGGGTATATTTGCAAAGCTTTGTCTTTCTTTCACAAAAATATTTGGCTGAAATCAGCATAAATTCCATATGCTTTCTTGAGGGTATTTTCGATTCTTTTGCGAGTTGGCTGCATATTTCTAGTGCACATGTTAACTCCATTCGTTTGTTAAGTGCTGCACTCGCACGCTCATTCGGAGTTATCATCTGACATACCAGTTGCCACGACTTTAGCATATTAGGTTATTCATCGCAATAATACGCATTTGGTTTTTACGTTTCTATTGTTTTTCTGTTTGTAGCTCAATTGACGACGAAATCGACGGAAATTGTATTGTTCGTGCTCGGGGCTTGCCTTGGCAAAGCAGCGATCAGGATATTGCCAAATTTTTTCGTGGTTTAAACGTTGCCAAGTAAGTATAACAACATTTTAGTGCATTCTTCTCAGCTTAAATAATGATAGTTTTGAGCTTAGACGCATTTCGCTCGTTCGATGGAAAATTGTTATACTTTTTTAAATAACCAAGCAAAAATGATTGCCAGCCTTTATTTCCTCATGCTTGGAATATGTGGAACATTTTTCCAACGAACGCGCGATATGTGGAATGTGAAGACGATACTCACCCATATTGTGCAGGTTTTGCCAATTTAGTAATCGGTATAAAAAAGTTCAAAATATCATACGAAACTTGACACCTCTGTCTCTTGATCATCACATTTGCATGTATATGTGCATATGCATGCACTTATGTATATATACGATATTCTAGTATAACAGTTGATCTTTGAGTTATAGATTATAATAGAAATTGAAACAAGAACCATGAACAAGACCGTTCATACCCCGACCTCACGACCATCATCTTACATACAGTGCTCACACAATTTATTCGTACGCTCACAGCTTATAAAGAGATACACCACTCACTTAGCACGATGTATACAAACGAACAAAATTTTGATGCATTTGTAAGGATTATTCAATTATATTATTCAATATTTAAGGAACAAAAACTTTCAATTTCATTTCTGGAATTAGAGAACTTAAGGCAATAACGAAATAAGGCACAATAATGAAAAAAGACGAGTATTTAGTAATTTGTTGGGCCGCCTTTAGCTTTAATAACTGTTTCTAAACGTCGTTGCATAGTTTTTAATACCTTGGTTTCATTAGCTGCAATTTTCTCCCACTCAACACTTAAAGCTGTCTTTAATGACGCGCGGAAACGTTAAATATCAACTCATCACTGAATATGACGTTTTCCCAAAAAGAATCTCGCTCATTTAGACAGCGTTTGGCGAACTCCAATCTCTTCCTTCTGTTATGCGGCGTGCCACTCTGCTATGATAACCAGCGTTTTGCAGAAAATTACGGACTGTTTATGGGCTTAATTTTTTATGCAAAGACTCTAGAATATTTCGGCATAGTATCGTGGAGGTTATTTTGGGATTTCGCGCGACTGATGCTACTTTGTTGCGTTCCGCAAGTGAAGACAATATTTTTCGCTTTCCGGCTTGGTGGTGATTAGCTTCCAATTTACCAGTATTAACGTAATTAGCAATAACACTTTGCACCGTATAATGCGATTTGCAAATAGTTTGTCGACTTCGCGCAGAGACTTGTTTTCCATGTACAATGTAATAACAATTTTGTGCATTTTTAATGGTAAATCCGCACTTCGTCCCATTTTGCCACTTTCAATCGAGATATTACGCGCAACTGAAACTTAATCAGAGAGAAAAACTAAAAACAACCTATATTATTTCGTTTTCAGCAATATTAGTAAAAACACAAACGATTTTTACTCTTACTTTTGTAGCAACAATATCATGAACTGAAAGTGTACGAATAAATGTTTTGCAGCATTTTGCTACGTCTGCCTGCTTTCCTTGGAACCCCTCAGTGTGAGTTGAAATAACGGGAGTTTTGTTTGCGGCATGGAATGTAACATTTTTACATTGACCCAAAAAAAATATATTGTCACAGCAAACATTTTGCGCAAAGCTAAAGTTTTTTACGTATTACGCAGGGTGTACGAATAAATTGTGTGACCACTGTATGCATATAAAAACAAAGATACGAGTATGTACGTGCACGCCTGTGTGCATGTTAGATGTGCCCTAAGCACGCTTTGGCTCAGTATACGAGTATACTGATAAGGGGTCAAAAAGTTTAGATTGATTATTTGAACCTACTAGGGCTTTGAAGATCTGATATTATATTTTCTTTATGCAAATGAAATTTTCATAAGTGTATTTATGTATGTATGGATTTAAAAGTTTAATATTTCTTGTTTGTAGGGGTGGAGTAGCCCTGTGCCTTTCCCCTCTCGGTCGACGCAACGGGGAAGCTCTTATTCGTTTTATATCGCAAGAGCATCGCGACATGGCATTAAAACGTCACAAACATCACATTGGCAGTCGATACATTGAAGTTTACCGGGCTACGGGCGAAGATTTCTTGGCCATTGCTGGCGGAGCTTCCAATGAAGCACAGGCTTTCCTTTCTAAAGGCGCGCAGGTCATAATACGCATGCGAGGCCTACCATATGATTGTACAGCCAAACAAGTTGTAAGTACAAACAAACAAATAAATAAAGTAATATATGAAAGTAAGTATTATTTATATCCTGAAGCGCCCACTTGTATTGTCTAATCCCAGGGCTGGGCATAAAATTTCATTTTAACAGTGGGAGAAGTAAAATGTTATACAAATCTTAATACACTAGTTTACAGCGAAAAACTACCCCAAGAATCAGATTTGAGTTTACATAAGAATTGGATGCATCGATTCTTGAATAAAAAAACAAATGAATATGTCTAAGCCAGTGTTATTAATTAAAAAAAAGAAAACAACTTTGCTATTACGTGCTAATGTATGGTTTTTGGGCATTGGGTTTTCTAAATTGCGAGGTTTTCTAAATTTTAAGAATTTAGTTAATATATGGCGCTTTGGATTCACCACTCTCTGATCGTTAGAGAATTCCGCAGCTCGCTAACCGAAGAAATTATATACCTAATATATAAAAGCAACAACAATTTAGCGAGGATCAATGACTTTGTTTATAACCACTTAGCTCAGAAGGTTTTTTTTGGTTAGTATATAATATTTTGTATGCTTTCAGGCGGGTTGCTTACAACAGCAATGAAATTACACGAGGTTTCCAAAACAAGAGTAATGCTGTGCTGCTAAATCATACGCAACGTTGCAGAACGCAAAATTTTGTTGATTGCTTTTATTAAAAACAAAATCGTGAGTGAAATAGCACATATTTCGAATTAGAGGAAAAAGTTCAACACAAATAATGAAGTGAAATCTCTCAGACTCTTATTGGAGTTGGTTTTACATTTAGTAAAATTGACTAATTGAGTCAATTTTCCGTCTATTTACTAATAACTAATGTTACGTCTAACGAAAAGTTTATATAAAAAATATTATAACATTTGAGTTCTACTCGTTTTAGAACACTGGTAAAGTCACTTGCAAAGAGAATGGTTTCGTCTTTATAAGTTTTCTTGCGTTTATGTTTTGGATCAATATAAGAAATTTTCTTTATGCCATTTGGGATTTCCATTCACTCTCACAGTGTGGCGCAATTTGAGGACTCTTCTCGGATTTTGCAAACAATTGTTTCCGATACTACAGCTCATAATAGATTTAAATACATACCTTACATTGATTTAAATTAAGAAGAATTTAAGGATATCCCTATTGTTTGTTTGTTTGTTAACAGTAATAGAAACCCTGCCAGTGTAGGGCATATCACTGGTCGTCTTCATCTAGCTCATCTAAAGGTAGGCCCAGGAAACATGTCGTTTCGACGAGTTGAGTCCAGAGGGAGAGGGGTGTTAAATGAGTCGGTTTTAGGGGGCATATGAAAAGGTGGTTTATGTCGTGCGGGGTGCCTTCACCTGCCGGACATATGTTTCGTATATCGGGGTCGATTCTGGATAAGTAGGAGTTTAACCTGCTACAATATCCAGAACGTAATTGTGCCAGTTTTACGAACCAGCATTAACACCGATAACAATGTCAGCCTTGAAATCCAACGTAGAATCTCTCTTGCTAATAAGTGTTACTTTGGACTAAGTAGGCAACTGAGCAGTAAAGTCCTCTCTCGACGAACAAAACTAACACTCTACAAGACTCTCATCATGCCCGTCCTAACGTATGGCGCAGAAGTTTGGACGATGACAACATCCGATGAAGCGACGCTTGGAGTGTTCGAGAGAAAGATTCTGCGTAAGATTTTTGGATCTTTGCACGTTGGCAACGGCGAATATCGCAGGCGATGGAACGATGAGCTGTATGAGCTTTACGACGGCATAGACATAGCGCAGCGAATAAAGATCCAGCGGCTTCGTTGGCTGGGTCATGTCGTCTGAATGGATACAAACGCTCCGGCACTGAAAATATTCGATGCGGTACCAGCTGGTGGTAGTAGAGGAAGAGGAAGGCCTTCTCTGCGTTGGAAAGATCAGGTGGAGAAGGACTTGACTTCACTTGGTGTGTCCGATTGGCGCCGGTTAGCACGAGAAAGAAACGACTGGCGCGCTTTGTTAAGCTCGGCCAAAATCGCGTAAGCGGTTATCGCGCCAATTAAGAAGAAGAAGAAGAATTGTGCCAGTGTTACACGTGTCTCACGAGGAAGCTGCAGCTCTTCATCTGCTATAGGTGGTGGTTGGACTCCGATTACGGCATTCATAGGACGGGAGCTTAAGAAGGTGGTGACGCTCTCCCGGTGAATGTCGTTTATTGACTGTCTAAACACTCTCAGATCCAGTGGATTGCGGTCAGTTTTGTCCTGGATTTCGTCGGCGTAGTTTAAGAGCTGTCTCCAGACGTGCCTGGGAGGCGGCTCAGGCGCAAGCAGGTGTCTGCAGGGGTGAAACCTGCGGTAACATCCCAGCAGGAACTTGTGCCTCGTTGTGAAGGTGTTGAACAGGGGACATCAGGAAGCAACCGTTCGCTGTCCGAATGGCAGTATTTTGGCATGTCTGTAGCTTTATCACTGCGTGTTACTAGTTCCAGGCGACCCGACAAGCGCAGCATAGTTCAGAACCGGCCGACCAATTGCCTTAAATGTCGATAGCAACAGTTCTTTGTCTTTGCCTCAAGTGCTGCCGGCAAGCGATTTGAGGACCTTGTTGCGATTTTGAACTTTAGTGCAATTGCGGTTGTGTGCGCTGAGAAGGAGAGCAAACTGTCGAAGGTGACACCCAAAATTTTGGAGTTGTTTACCGTCGGAATTGGTGTGTCGTCTACTTTTACCTTAAGGGACAGCTTGACCTCCTTTGTCCAGGTGGTAAAGAGGGCCGCCGTGAACTTAGTGGGGGAAAGTTGGAGATTCTTCGCAATGAAAAAGCGAGAATATCCTTAAAAATGGAATGCTTACAAACTTTTTGGGAGTGTGATAAACTGTTCCCCGGTTAAGTAAATGCAATAATATATACAAGGCCTTAAGGAAAAATGAAACGAAAAGATAAAACGTTCAATTTCCTTTAATTTGATGTATCATTTGTTTCGGGCGTTCAATGCTTTAATCCAAAACTTTTTTTTGGCGATATCTGAAAAACAGGGGGAAAAGGAGTGAATTTTTGTAGATAGTGATGGATTGGAGTGGTTTGGAATTTGTTTGGATGTAAACAAATGTTATTCCATTAGAAGATGATTTCAAACGAAATGTCGTGCATGGCTTTATATGAGAGAAGTTGGGATAATATTTGTTTTAAATTTAATTACTAACAGCGTCTTTAATATAATTGAATTGAAACCTTTTTATTTCTGTTCTGCAAGAATAAACCTGCACTCACCGCTGTGAATTGTGCTGGTACGTGGCAAACGAGTATATTCGTTTGCAAAAACGTGTGCTGCTTCGGAGGAGTTTCCGCCATCGGGGTCATATAAAATTGATCTGAATTGGCTACAATATCAATATTTTCTGCCAACACTTCTATTGGAATGAAGCTATTCTAGTATTTGGTGGTTCATGCGAACAATAGGTTTCGAGCCCGGTAATTACCGAATGGTAGTTGCGCACACAGCGTTTGGCTATGGCGAGTGCTGTGCTGTATGTTTACCGTATCGACACAAAAATTAGCATCGAACAAAGAGTGCGCCTATATTTGCCGATTAAAATGAATAAATACATGCGCCTATATCTCTCCAATCAACTTGTCTACGAAGTTGCCGTCTGTTATTTTAATATATATAACATATAATATAAATATATAATTATTATCAATAAAATACATACTGATTGCAAACGTTACGTTTCGTTCTTAACTTTAAGACTTACTATGTTTTACAATACTTTCTTTGCTAGTTGGACTTTTTTACCACGGGTAAGGATCCCTGCAATGTTCTTGACGGTATTGAAGGCGTGTTATTTGTAAAAAAACCAGATGGCCGCGCTACCGGCGACGCCTTCGTGTTATTTGCTAACGAGTCTGATGCACCCAAAGCACTTTCACGACATCGCGAATCAATTGGTCAGCGTTATATAGAATTATTCCGTTCCACAACAGCAGAAGTTCAACAAGTGCTAAATCGTTCAATGGATCCAAGAAACTATGAAGCTAGCCATCAGCCACCTCTGATAGCCCAATTGCCGGCAATGCCATTATCGCTCTTGCCTCAGGTAATATACTCATAATAAATAAGATTATTATATATGGATATATAATATCCGAATAATATAGTTCGTTACCTCATCCCATGAAAAAGCGCTTTTAGAGAAGGAAGAAACATATGTTCTAATTTGAATTTTCCTATAAGTACATCTAATCTAAGTCCCTCCGACATCGGACTTAAAATACAAATGAAGAAAGTTTACTAATTGAATACTTACGAGTATTTTTAGATTTTGTCTGCTTATGGGCATTTGGCCTAACTTGCACTTATTAATTTGTGCCCTTACGATTTCTTCTCATATACACCCCGTTGCAAATTTATAAACGCACCACTATTTTTTGACGTGATATCGTCTTATAATTCGATTTAGCCGGCTGCACGCACGAAAAAATGTGTCGTTACCTTGCTCATTTATCGTTACCTTGCTCATTTGTCGTTACCTTGCTCATTAGTGTTACCTTGCTCACTTGTCGTTACCTTGCTCATTGCCGTTACCTTGAATGAACTGCAAGCGAAAGCGCGGAACGAACAAAGCAAACGAACGGCAACGTTCGACATCTTGCTCTCTCCTACTTAAGTGAGCGTATATATGTATGTATATGCGCATATGTACATATATAAATTCACATATTTGTATTTGCATATGCCTTCTTATTGATTATTATTAATTTGATTTACTTGAAGAATTTAAAATAAAAGCAAGTTTGTTAATAATACCTGTTGTTTTAATGTTATTATTATTTTTTGACGTGATAACGTCTTATAATTCTATGTAGCTGGCTGCACGCACCAAAAAATGCGTCGTTACCTTGCTTGAACAGCATGTTATGTTATGTTATGTTATGTTATGTTATGTTAAGTTATGTTAAAGTATATTATGTTATGTTAATGTTACCTCATTCTCTATATCCATACAAAATATCTATCAAACAAATAAAATTAAAATTTTCTTTTGAAAAATGCAACCATTCAATCAGTATTTTCTACTGACGTTATCACGTTAAACTATCGTCAGTAAACCGACTTTACAGACAACCTCTTTTTTTTTTAAGATTTAGGGGGACTTTAGAGCTATGTTCTAAATACCTTATTTTATCATTTCATGTAGAATCCGAATCCTCTGGAACGATATCAGAGAAAATTGACCCGCCCTAATTTAAAATATACCTTCATGGATCACTTATGGTCTTAAATTTCAGTTCCGACTTTCGCTTATCAGTGTCAGATTTTCTTACATTTTATTGATTTTTTAGACGGTTTAACATATTACTTAATATATGACTTTGTAATATGACATATTATTATTATTATGGCTCTTTGAGCCAGATTTGTACAAAAAAAGTCGTGAGCTTAATTTATTATACGGTAAAATATGTACAACAATTACTTAAATTTAACAAAAACGAAATATATGTACATATGTATATATGTATCATATTTCTGAACAAAAGTAAGCGAGGAAGGGTAAAAATGTATATAGCTTAGAAAAATGTATATGAAGAAAAAAATTTTCTTGTAGTTATTTATTTATTTATGTTTTTCGGTATTTAATATTATCAGGTAATTCATTACAGCATTTTAGGCATTTATCGAAAGCATTGCATTTGTCAGACTCACTTTTGAAATGTGTCTGTAGTTACTTCAATTTATATTAATGCGGCATTTTGGAATCTTTTTCAGCATTTGATAACTTCAGGCACCACAAAGAACTGTATACGATTGCGTGGTCTACCGTACGAGGCACTTGTCGAGCACATTCTTCATTTCTTGGATGATTTTGCAAAACATATTATATATCAGGGTGTCCACATGGTTATTAATGCTCAAGTAATTTTTGATGTCAATTACTTTACTATTATGTATTACTTATCTGAAAACATTCAATTCAATAAAATATTACAACTTTTTACTCCTTAGGGCCAGCCGAGTGGCGAGGCTTTCATTCAAATGGACTCAGAGGAGTCCGCTCGCCTGTGTGCTTCACGCAAGCATAATCAGTTTATGATGTTTGGTAAAAAGTATCGATACATCGAAGTGTTCCAGTGTTCCGGGGATGACATGAATATGGTCCTGAATGGTGGCCTACAGTCGCCGATCGCCGCAACACCTCATTCCCATCATCCAGCTGCAGCTAAACAGACATCGTTACTCTCACCGGGTATGTTACCTCAATCGTCGCCGTCCAACGCACAAGCAATTAGTTTCCATACGCATGCTCACGCCCACAATCATGGTCATACTCATGCTCACGCACACACTCACGGTCACAATCAGGGTCATAGTGCCCACATACAACATGCGCACGCGCATGCATTGCAATCATCACCCTCAATGGCGGCAGCAGTTGCTGCGTTAACACAGCAACAACATGTTGCACTATCTCCAACAAATCCACAATCAGTGGCAGCTATAGCAGCTTCTGCAGGTGGTTTATCACCTTTTATGAATGCCACAGTCGGCACACCATCGCACTCTGCTCAGCATCAAAGCATAGCAGCGCAATCAAATGCGGCTGCTGCCGCTGCTGCTGTTGCTGCTGCTGCAGCCGCGCAAAATGCAGTTGCCATTGGTGGTCTGGGAACACCACAAACTTCAACTCTACAAATGCCAACGAACGCTTCAACTGCTGTTAGCGCGCAAACACCAACTATGACTGCATACCCATTCAATTTTTCCCTTCCACCGCCGCAGATGAGTATGGCCACAAATCCAGCACTCATTGCTCAGCAACAGGCGCAATTTATTGCGCAACAAAATTTGTTGGCACGTCAACAGGCTGCAGCTGTAGCTGCTGAGCAACAACAGCAGCAACAATTGTATGCAAATCTTATGAGTCCGCTGTTGTTTCAACATCCATCTGCTGCTGGTACAACTAATGTGTCGACACCAAATATTGCAGCCGCAAGCCCAGCTGCCAATCAGCCTCAATTTGTGCTTATGCCACGCCCATTCCCTTTTCAACCATTTCAAATGGGTTATATCCCACAGGGCTATCAATATGCTGCAACTGCCGCAGGTGTGAGTGGCGCACCAACACCAGCCACAGGTTCTGGCGTCTTACCAAACTCGGCAATGACGTCAGCCACAACTATATCCCATTCAATAAAACGATCATATGAGAACGCCTTTCAGCACGAGACCAATGTAGCGACTGCCGCAAAACGTGCCCTCACACGCCCTCCAACTGCCGGTGGTGTATACCAGATCTATAATCCAGGTGTTTAATTGTCTAATTGTATTTTTTAGGAAAAAAGCAACAGGAATTTAATGTTACAAAACAGAATAAAAGTTAGTCTTCAAAGTGCTCACCAGTTGTTTATTACTTATATTTTATTCCAAAAAAAACCAATCTTGAAGCTGATTGGCAGTTCTTTCTCCTTCCATAATATGCTACATAATTTCGACTGTCTTCAGTCGTTAAACAAATTCTGTTCAAGCAATGCTTTCCTGTAGAGGGTGACATGTTTGTAGCGATAGCGTTGCATATAGAAACCCGCATAAAATGGTATGATTGCAATATAACACATACTATTTGTACGAGTATACATTCTTAAAAAATATTCACACTCTATACATACCATATGATTACATACATATGATTATAAATACTTACCCAGACCCACTTCAATTCATAGATATCTATTTAATAAGAACCTTTTTGTTCATAGAATTAAGCTTACAATTGTGTTACACGATTATGATGATTTCAAACTGAATATTTCTATGAAAATAGTAGATAATTGGAGAATTTTGAATTCAAATTACACTCAATGTGTAAGGATTATTCTGAGCAATATATAATATGTATATTAAACCAATAACGGATTGAGTGACGTTCAAGTTAAATTCTCGGCATCTCTATACCTATAAAATAATTTTTTTCATCATTCTAACTATTTAAAAATTTAAACAAAGGCGAATCGACTTGAAAAGTTGAAAGAGGCTAGCAATATTCATTAACAAAGTGTTTAATATGTTGCCCTATTTAATCATCCTATTCATATACATACGCTTGATAATGTAATACATACATATATATTTTTGTGCAATTTATTTCTATGAAAGTTTGTTATATTCCTTGACGGCCTTTTGTGGTTAAAGGACAAATAAGTTGTGAACACTTCGTAAATGAATATTGCAAGGTGTTGGATTTCCACTTGCCTTGAACACAAACTGTTTTGCTATCAAAATAATTCTCAATTAAACTGGGCTTTTTATATTTTTACACTATTTATAAATGCATTATTCAGGATAATTAAAATACGAAATAGCAGCTTCTAGCTTTTAAGAATTTTACATTCTGATAAATTTTAACCACAAAAAAAAAAAACAAAAAAAAAACAAACAACTTCGGCTAAGTATAAACTTATAAAGAGGTAATTTTTTAAAATACCTAGAGTAAAACAAATTATGATTCCACATATACATTTTACTAATTTTATATGGCAATAAAGTTATCGCTTCTTAGAGAAAGTAGCTGAAAAGCAGTACATTGAGAAATTACCAAGCTTCAAGCACTTACGTGTACGTATATGAGTATCCCGATGAATGTGCATGCTAACATACTTACATATATTTAGTCAGTTCGTCTCCAAGAAGCGATATTATTTAATCTAAGTATATACTCTTGAGGATAAAGCTTAATATTTTGTACCTCTATTTGAAACGTATTTGCAATTTCCAATTAAAGGTCTTTCATTTGTCTGTTGTCATTAAATTTTTTTTTTAACAAAATTAAATATTTTTGGCATTATTTTTGTACCTATATAATCTATAGTTTTTAATTCGTATGTTTTGTTTAACATTTTTCTTATGCGTTAAGTTTGCTTGAATTACTCAGATGTGAGGTTAACGTAATGTACACAAGTATAGAAAATTATTGGTTGATCAGCGTATATCTGTAACTGGTGTTAGTCGCAAATCGATTTATGTCTTCTGTCATCACTAATTTGTTCATAATATTACTCAAAGTTCCTGCAATTTTTCTTATTCTAACAATAATTTTTATTTTGTGCAATTTCTATTCTAACGGTAGTATCTAATATCTTTACAACTTCTCAGAAGAAAAATTATAAAAAAATTATGCTTCTATAATTTTCGTAATTTATTTTGTTTTGTTAGAGAATTCCAAAATCGTCACCTTGTATAGAGTTTTAACGAGTTGATTGAAGGGCCAAACGCGTTAACGTTTCTTGCGTTCGCTTCTCCATAATGTTAACGTAATATTGGTGAAATATATAGAAAATCCGTATTTCATTTAAAAGAAAACGAAGTTTACAATAAAAAATCACCAATTAATATAATGCCTCCAAATGAATTTTTTTGCGGTTTTATGCATTGTTTTCATTGCTTTTGCCTATTCTATGTCTTGTGATCTTCCTAGTGTGATCACATAATTTTTAGCGAGGATCTTTTCTGATATTTCTGATATGCATATCTACACATACGAGGCGGCCGCCTAATTACAATTGTCAGAATTGATTGGCTCTTATTAAAAATTCATACAAAAATACTGATCACTGTATATATGCAAAAACCGTTTATCTGAAATAAAGTTTGTTTTGCTATACATATATGTTTATCTGCCGCCGTAGCCGAATGGGTTGGTGCGTGATTACCATTCGGAATTCACAGAGAGGTCGTTGGTTCGAATCTCGGTGAAACACCAAAATTAAGAAAAACATTTTTCTAATAGCGGTCGCCCCTCGGCAGGCAATGGCAAACCTCCGAGTGTATTTCTGCCATGAAAAAGCTCCTCATAAAAAAAAATATCTGCCATTCGGAGTCGGCTTGAAACTGTAGGTCCCTCCATTTGTGGAACAACATCAAGACGCACACCACAAATAGGAGGAGGAGCTCGGCCAAACACCCAAAAAGGGTGTACGCGCAATTATATATATATATATATCTACACATACATACATATGTAGGAGTAGGAGTATGCATGTGTTGAACGGTGTCTCTAACGACGTGCATTTGTAAGAACTTATTCAACTTGGCTGAATGTATTGTGAGAATGGTTTTTCATATTTAAAAATTATATTTGCTCAAAAGTTCTGTTAGTAGCATTTAGTTTTTCTATAAACGGGCATTAATACCAAATACCAACTTATATGTATTTAATTGTATGTAAGTGGCATATTAACTAATTTAGCTTGCATGCTATGAGCATGAATATACGAGTTATTTAGAATTATTCAACTATAGAAATTATATGGACGTTTAACCGATTTGCGGCTCACAACTGTTTATGTGCGTACCTGTTCAAATTTTTGTAATAATATATATGGCAGAAATCAAGGACTAAACCAAGCAGCTATTAGATATGGTCCTTACTTTCTGACATTCCCAGGTGAAATAGTTGTTTTCCAAGTAGCTTCTTAAGTCTTCTTATATATTCAAGTAATCCATAGATTTCATACTGCAAGGAAATGCTTTCAACATACTATACATGCATATTTAGCTCTAAAATTGCACCAGTTTCTTATATTATATTATAACTAAATGGTAAAATCTTGTTAATTTATCATACATACACATATACCAACATTTATATATACATATATATTTATGTGTGTCCTAAGTTTGTATCAGTCAACTAGTAATGCTAGGAAATTGGGTTTTGGTTTAATGTATGGTGATTATCTTGTATATTCAGTTACTCATGTTGGCATAGATATCTATATGCATTCCTACTTACATATGCATTGGTATTTACCATAAAAAATTGTCTTTTAATCGGTTTAACATTATCGGTTTACATTTACCGCATTAAAATCTTTATTCGATTAACTTAATGATTAAAATTTACAATTTTTATATGATTTCTAATGGTGAAATTGAGTTTCATCACTATGCCCTTATTTGCCTACAAAACTGCAGTTCAGCAACTCAAATCAAGTAACAAAAGCTCGAAATGAGATTCAAATAAAACTTTTAAAATAGGATCAAAGTTATTTCTTGCCTTCGGTAAATACGTACATGTAATCAAGACCTAAGTTGCTAGCGCCAGAAAAGAAATACCATTCAACAACTAAAGTTGTATGAAAAGCTTTGTTGGTGGAATCGCTATGAAGAGTTACATAATAATAAATATTAAATATTCATAATTTTGATATTACTTTCCTCACTTTTATATAAATATATCTACTTATTTTTTTAACAGTTTAATAAAAAATACTTGATAGAATTGCGATGTTTTTTTTCAATTCTGGGCTTTAGTGCACATTTTTGTTGTCTAAATTTGCATATTCCAAAAATCACATTTTTGCGTAATAATTATTTGTAAGCGTTTAAGGGAAGCAAAGAGAAGTACAAAAAATTATACATGAAAAAAAGAAACGATGCGTAAAGTGATCGTGGCCTATAAACCGATAATCATGTATTTTTGGGTAATTTTTAGTTCAATGTTTTCTTTCACACACATATTTTTATTTTACTTTTGATTCTACTAAAATTCTTTTCTTATATTAAATAACGGGTTGTTGCTAAGTTTAGAAATGCTTTAACTTTTTCTCTCAGTGTAATGTAACGTCCAACACACTGAATCTAATACCAGTTATGGAAGTTTTACTCGTATTTACATATTTTAGCTGGGTTTGGCTTTTTATTGCAGCAAACAACGCGCCTTGTGCATATATTTCCTACATCTAAACAAAAAAAAAAAAGAAAAAAAAATTACTTGAAAAAATCAAACAAACAAATCTTGTATGTCTCTCTCTGTGTGTGTGTAATTTGCTGATGGTGATGTAACGGTGATGTAACGGTAATGTTATATATAACACATCTGAGCTGTAAGTACATTACTTTATATTTGTATATGGGATCACTCGTAAATTAAGTTGCAATTTTTTACGCATACACTCATATTTACTCCCTCCACATCCCCATCCCTACATTTTTTATACTATGTATATGCATAGTATGTATGTATATATGTACTATATTGTTTAACCATGTGGTAGGAGTACAATTAACCAATCTCAACTGAAGACATTAACTCGAAATTACTAAAAGAAAAAACTTATTTTTAATATACAACCCTACAATACGACATGTTTACTATACTTAGCTAAAGTGCTTTGGATTAAAAATTCAAATTCGATCAGAGAGGATAACTTCACTTATCCGATAGAAATACTTGAACAATATCTGAAATACTTGAAGAATATCACCTATATCTATATAGCTGTGCATGAAACTACTATTGCAAAGGAAATCGATAATTAAAACTCGAAAATTAGCAAGCCGCCAAATAATAAATATAAATAATAAACTACTTTTTAAGGTAACAAAAAAAATTAAAGCACACTTGCTGCTACATACATACATATATTGTGAATATGTATGCTTATATATTTGTGCAATTTAGATATATTTATTTTTTCTTTAAATACCTTCAAATATACATATGGATGTACATACATGCATATAGTACAATTTCAGATTAATTGGAAAAACGCATTAATACATATTTATGTATATGTGTAGAGCCCACAGGTATAAGCTTTACTAACAAGGCCTTTAATTTTGGGCATTTTTATTAAAGTTGCAGTTTTAAATCTTACAATGATTTTTCGATTTCAATGTTTTCTCTTCTTTTGAACTTTACTATACTTAATACACAATTGAGCGATTTCATGTCAAGTGATCTAAGAATTTTGGGAATTGTCGAACATTCCTCTGAAAATTGGTTCATTTGCTGATCTTATATGCAAGCTTGAGTATAATTAGGAGTAGACTGAAAAAATTTGGAGTATAGTTTTTAAAATTGGAATATCTTCTTTTTAACATTTGAAAATTTTGTTATATAATATTTTTTGTTTGTTTAAAATATATAATATATATGTAATAATAATTTGTAAAAATTTTTTACTTTTTTTAAATTTTAGAAAAACACACAAATTGTTTTCATATTTTTGTCATTAATGGCTTAGACTGAGAGACATCCATGAAAGTGGGATTGCCATGACTTTTCGAGTTATATTCAAATACATATATAATATAATATACAGCAACGAGCGCTAGTATACGTACTCGGATGTTACGTCAGTTTGCAAAGCGATCAAAGCGATGCTACGTATGGATGAAACACAATAATGTCAAAAAATAATTTTTAACAAGAAAAAAATATTAAATGTTAAAATGAACCGAATATATTTCACTTTAAAAAACTATAAAACCTAAATCTACTGCATTTAGATATTATTTTCATCAAAAATATTATTTTTTCTTCTTAAATTTTTTCAATGTACTTCTTATTATACTCAAGTATGCAAATAACCCAATTTTTTATATTTATGCCATAATGTTAATGTAAAAATACAATAGTATGCCAACTTTTCATATACTTTAAACATAAACTATACAGTTGGTTCCGTTTAGTTGCTAAGCCATAGAAAGATTTGAAGTAATTAATACCAATTTTCATCAAAGTTCTTCACAAATCAGCTGATAGTTTTTTATATTAGTTATCATCATTTAAAATGTGACTAATTTTTTTGGTAAAGTAGTTTTACCTTATAAAGTGTGATAAAAACTTTTTTATACAATTCCAACCTGTATAAATTAGCTATCATTTCAGTTAGGCAGAGCGAAGATAATTCCAACTCAGCGATATTAAAATTGTATCTATTGTAGCTTATTTTTCCCGTTTCGCTGTTCAAATATTCATCAGAAATATTTTTCTTTCGAATAAATTTTACTTTTTGGTAAGGAGCACGTCATTTTCGATTCATATACATACATACATATTTACGATATATGTACGTGCACATACAAAATCGGTCTAGCCAAGGTCAGTAAGGATGTTAGTATAATAAATCTGAAGTGCGATCACTTTAGCTTTTTAGTTTGCTTTTACTGAATTACGAAGGGATTTTTGCATTGCATCTAACTGTTCACTAAATTCTATTGGTCGACACGATAAGCATATTTTTCTTCCGGACTCATTTTATTAACTTCTTTGTTTTACATATTATAATACTATTTTGAACAAAAACTAATATTAACTTTCAAATAGAAATAAGTTGACTTTTAATCTATACTCTAAATAAATAATAACTAAAAAGTTCCGACTCTTAACTAATTCATACTCAGTCTCTGAATCTTTTCTTACTTCTAATTCTTAAATTGGTTGATAATATAAAACACAAATGTAAATTTATTTCAAGTAGCTGATTAGGGCTCTTTAGGTGTAAATTAAATAGTTTGTTAAGAAATATTTATTTATTTATACAATTAAAAAGGATTTTTAATTTTAAATATAAGATCTTATCTGTTTAGGAGCACCAGTACTGGGCAGTCCATATGGAAATTTGTCGCCTTTCGGAGCACCAGCACCTTTACTGGCTTCAGCTCACTCACACCGTTCTCCACATCATCCGCATAGCTCACTTCCACATCATCACCAGCACCCAGCTCCTCAAGCAGCGTTTTTCCCACCACCTCTTCTATATTGGTCTTATCCTAGTCCTCCAGTGTCGCCAACCGCATATTATGGTCAGCCCCCGACGCATTCAGCTACGCAGTTGGCTGGAAACATTACCGCTACACAACATCAAGCCATGGTTTGTACACACATGTGCATATTAATACATACATATCCATGTAACATATCAACATTTTCTGTATGTTGTTTCTTACAGTATTCTTTGGATTTTTTGCCAGCGGTGCAAACTTCAGCGCTTAACCCTCCGAGTGTATCCATTCCTTCGCCAAGTACTTATTTACCAGGAAAACAATTTTCAGCTCTGCCAGCACCAGTCGTTCCGCTTTCTACTGGAGCTACAGGCGGAATAGGTGGCGGCAATGGAAGTAGAACAATTGTTGGGGGTTTGTCACCTTACTATAATAAATTGCCGTTACCACTTCCAATATCACAACAACAAACAAGCAATATATACCACTACAGTTCTCCGCCATCGGTGACAGTATCTCCACAGCCGGCTTTGGTCACTACACCGGCCTCTGCGCCATCTATGCCTCCAACTCGATCGGCCGTATTAGGGCCTCTATCAGCAGTATCGACAGATTTATCCATACCGAATACTACTTTGCTTACTATTGATACATCCCAAAATGAACGACCACCTACTCTTACAGTGACACCTCCCGCTTCTAAGTCAGCAAACAAAATCGCTTTCAACCGAGATGTGACCGCCACGGCAGTACCCGTTAACAATGTCAGTGTGGTGCCAAACGCTTGTATGGAGCTTTATATCGCCTAACAGACTTAGACTTAGACTTTGTTGTAAACCATTTTTATGCTTCCATGTATGGAGATATAAAATTCAAAGAGAGCTGTGTGAGCTATATATATAAAAGAGATTTTATTAATTAAAATGCGTCTGCAATTATAATCGATGCATTTTCTACACAAGAGAAATAATGTACTATATTTATTATTATATCAATTAGGAATTTATTACTTCTTGCCAATTTTATCTAAATTTATAAGACATATTTAGTTTATTTTTTCAACCGAAAGGAAACATGTACAAATATCCATGAGAAGAGAAATACAAACACAATTTAATATAATTTCATAATTTACCGTTTCAAGACAATCACAACGTCTGTACGAGTATATTTGCCTGTACTTGTCCTAATCACCACTATTAATTCCTAATATCAAAACTTGTAACTTTTTAACAAGCATTTTTATAATTTTTAGAATTTTTTGTGGTAAGCAGTCGTATAGCCAATGAATTTTAATGCTAGTTTCAAGGAACCAGAATTTTTTTTAAAAACTCTAAAAATACTGGTTTAAAAGCTGAAAGTTTTGTTGAAACTTTGAAAACTTGTGTACAAAACTTGGTTTGGTTTTTGTTGTAGTATGAACAAATTGTCATTAAAATATAATATATAGGCAAATATGTATATACATTCCAATCATGAAGATGAAGAACAAAGCAATCGCATTCAAAATAATCTCGAATTTTAGCAGAAGTAGATCTATTAATTGTAATAAATCTCCTGTCAAAATATTGTAGTTACAAACTTAACGGAGAGAATTATGAGAAATGCCAAAATACTGAACTTTAATTATCTTAAATTAAATTTTTTTTAAATATAATCAGGATTTAACCTTGGTTTAAAACAAACACAATTATGGACTTGACTTTTCTATACGTCTACATCCGACGCGAATGTGCTGTAGAATACCCGATGTAACATACGGTAGTTTCAATAAAAAAGTGTTTAGTTCAAGTACTTTAAAATTTAATGGTATTCTTAAAATGTTTATGTGTTTTTTTTATTTAAAGTTTATTTACTTAATGTGCCGCTATTTGGTGCAGCTCCGGCCATTCTTTGTAACATCATTACAATGGGCTTACATTCTTACTGTCAACAAATATGCAACATTTTCGACAATCATGTACCTAATACCAAAACAAGAAAGAGTTCTGTCTGCCTTCTTTGGATGGTGAACGCTCCGACAACGTTTGAGTCCTTGAGCGCGCCAGGTGCTCAATAAGTCAGTGAGCTATTACATGGTTAAGTAAAGTTCTTTCTTTGCACCAGAAAACTTATAAGATGAAAAGGTTTGGCAACCAATCATGTTCAGAAATAACTTGAATGTCTACTACATATTTGATTTTGAGAATCTCATAGTTTTTAAGAACCAAATTTGAATACTTCATTATTGTTACTGCCGTACATGCTCAACTACTAATGTCAAAAAGAAAAACACCAAACAAATAGATAAACTAGTTATAAGAACAACCAGTGTGCAATACTAAAATTTAAAAAGTATGTACTTACTTCTACTTAAATATTTATGCAGATTCATAGAAGCTTAACATAAATGCTTGATGAGAGCAAATTAATGAGTTTTAATATTTCAAATATTGTCAAGTTTATAGAAAGTCAGCCAGAATAAATAATGAATGAAACAAACTTTACCTAGTCAATAGTAAACATATTTTAATCCTTTAGTTTTAGTTATGTATAACTTAAATAATATCAAAAGATACAGGAATAATACGAAATCACCTTTGTTAGACTGCAGTGCAGTAGTAAAATTTCTCAAATGCAATGAAATCGGGTGGAACATTTTAAATGTACCCTTATATTCATTTATTTCTAAGTACTTGTTAAAAAATTAGTTGTTTGTATATGAATATTAGAAAAATTTAATTGTTAAAGCAATTCGAGCAATAAAACACATGGAAATTATTATTAACACTTATTCATAAGCAATAGCGTCATTCACACACTCGTAAAATAAGTGCACTCAATGACATTAAAAATTGGAAGTGAAACTGGGGGTTACTTTGCGTGGGGCGAATGTTTTCAAGTTATTTGACTTGTTATTGTACCGATAAAGGAGCATTAGTCACATTGCAGGCATATACCCTAATTTTCATCGAACCGCTGCCGGAACTAAGAATTATACATTAGCACCATCCCCATCCAATTAAAAAAATTGTTATATGCAAGTGAACTAAGAACTGGAACTGGTATATAAACAGACAAGGAATGGAGCGCGTAAAGGTTCAAATAAATATTTCCATCACTCAAAATGATTTTTTTTTATTCAGTAAAGTTATCTAAAAACAAAATTGGATGATTAATTTTGCGCCACCTTGTATATTTAAACGTGGCAATTGTTTGCTTGCTGTTTATGGACTCCTAAGAGTTCATATGGCTCAGTTTAGTTCATATATGTATGTGCATATGTATGACTTATGTATTATTGAAATTTAACAAATTTGGACCCAATGTGTATTCGTATATGCAACATACAGTTTGTCTCATAATTCTTTTCAAAACTTAATTTAGTATAGTATCATTAATTTCTTAGTAGAATCGATTACGGCATATCACTTTGAACACCTTTTCTGTGGCAGAACATTTTGCTGGTGCCTTCTATATTCTATTCGACATTATGCGCTGTTTCAAAATAATTTTCACAACTGGGGGAAATATAAACAAACACCAGTAATTTAACGGTAAACTATGTGTTTTTTGTATATTTGTGGTTGCTGCTGCACGTAAAGTTGAAAAGCCAGTTACCATAAATGTAAATCAACCATTAAAAACCCTACAAAACAAGAACATTACTCGCACTGTAAAATTTGGGAAGCTAAGTATAATAGCGGCCGTCGTAGCCGAATGGATTGGTCCATGACTATCAATTCTCTGCATCAGCAAAATTATAGAAAAAGGAGGTCGTCCCTTGACAGGCAATAGCAAACCTCCGAGTGTATTTTTGCCATGCTCATAAAAATATATCTGCCGTTTCGAGTCGGCTTAAAACTTTGTGGAACAACATAAAGACGCACGCCACCAAATAAGAGGAGAAGCTCAGCCAATCACTCAACGCGCTAATTATAAATTTTTAATTTATTTTTTAG